>BQNB010030717.1:0-53607 GCA_026074375.1 Tanacetum coccineum | reverse complement strand
GGTAGCAGTATGAACTGTCTCTCTTTTAACAACTTCTATATCATCATCAAGTACATCAAAGTCACTATCTTGGAACATTGACTTTGTCTTGTCACTGTCCCTCCCCTGTTTGGATGCATCCTCCTCATCCAAATCATTATCAGAAGACTCAACCTGTCTGTATATCCTGCTTCTTGGGTGTGAGATGCTTGACTTCTTCTTTCTTTCTAATTTCTTGACTCTTTGCTTTAATTTAAGGATCTTTACAGCTTGTGCATCCTTCTCTTTCTCCAAGTCAAGCACCTGTTTTGACAATTTTGTACATATAGCCATTAATTCTTTTAGTTTCAGCCTACCCTCATCACTTCCAGGTGTGTAACCTCCTGTGAGAGGTGAATCATGGGGTGTGGGTGGGACAATGTCCATTATTTCAAAAGTATGTTCCATGCTGCCCTCCTTACTTCCAGATGTGTGACCTTCTGGAAGAGGTGGTTCATTGGGCTTTTCAAGCACTCTCTCAGACCTAGTCTGAGCAGGAGCACCCCTATGATTTCTTGGCGCCTGGGACTGCCACCTGTATCCATTCCCTGAGGAATGTCAACATTAGGCATTGCCATGGTTTGGGTCCTAATAATGTTATCAATGTCCTGTGCTGCAACTAAGCTAGCATCAGTAGTGATAACCCTTTCCACACTGTCACCCCCTCCTTATGGACAGCCTCATTAGCTCCAAGGGTTTTTAGGTACACTAGTTTGAAAAGTAACTTAGTATCCTTTTTGGTTCTCCTGAGTTTTTAATCATTTCTTTTTCTTAAATATGTAGATTGATATGGGAGATTGCTTAATGTGAGCTTCATTTTGAGGTTCATGAAAAACTGGTAAGAGGGGTTTCAGTTTGAAATGTGTTTTAATTAGAGGTTTCAGAAAACATTTGGTTGTGAATAGAGGGTGGTGGATTGGGGTTCCACGTGGTGATGGTTGAACCTTCACCCTCAGGTGCTTGGTTATGCACCAACAGTATTAACGGTAACAAGCAGTACTAATATTAGCCCGACAGTATTATTAGTAGTCTAACAGTATTAATATTAGTCGAACAGTAATAACTTGTTCTCCAATAACTATGCAATAACATGCCTTTATTCATCACAAGCACACTAGAAATAACTAGATAGACATGTGAGAATTCATAAGGATCTATATCTATGCATAGCCCATGAATAAAAGTTAAGAACTGTTAACCAAAACAACATACCATTGTAATCCTAGTCCCTCAGAATCCAAAATAGCACTTGTGTATGATCTCCACTGCACTTAAACACTTATTAACCCCTCTAAATCATGCAGCTACAGATTAAGCATACAAATGCTTGCCACCAGAAAATTAAATCTACTCACATCAAAAGCTTTAGTGAGCAAATCAGCTACATTATTATCAGTGTGTATCTTGACCATCTCTATAACTCTTTCATAATGAGTCTCCTAATGAAGATGCAGTTCGAATCTCTACTATATCGCTTATTATAGAATGGTAGCCAGATTCTTGACAACACAAATACAGCACTCCTCAATTGCTACATGAATCTTTGTCTGCATAAAATGTATATCCATAACCCAAACATCTGAATTGTGGATCCAAAGCACTCCTTGACCACATCAGTGAGAACAGCAATAATTCAACTTTAGAGTTGAATTAGCCACCACCGTCTGCTTTTTACATTGCCAAAAGATAAACCTTGAACCAAGAAATTGACAACCTCTGTTGTGAATTGTTCGTGTCCAAACTAGCACATGCATATCCATGTCTGAAAAACTCCAATTCACACACACACAAATATCCTACACCCACCTCCAAACCTCACCCCCGTCCCCCACTCATCACCACACGGCCCCATGCGAGCGCGCGCGACTCCACTCCCTAAAATATACTCCTCTCTGAGAATGGAGGGTGGAGGCGGGAGGGGACCCATTAGTAACTTAAGATCCTTTTTACCGAAATTCCAGAGTGGGAAATCTCTAGAAGTACAAAGAGTACCCCGGACAAACCACTCCTGCGCCGCGAGAGTCCCACTCCTCCAGCCACACCCACAGCCACCCCGCCCAAGCCGCCCCACAATCCCACACACCATAACCAACCCCCCCACTCCCTCACCACACCCACCCCTCACACCCCCCACACCCTCTATCGCCAGGATGTAAGGTACATCCAATGACCCAAGCATTGGATACCTGTATAATGGACAATTAACATTCTCACGCATCTTCCATTTATTGTTAAAGCCGTGTTGGTTTCCATAGGATGACTAGCGGTCCTTATACTAGAAAAATCCAAATTTCCTCTTCAAGATTTCACCAACATAACTTGTCCTGACAAATGAAATCTCCACCCTGCGTTTCTGCTTGACCTTGGTAAACCCAAGAAGAAAGTGACTCGTCCCATTGAACTCATCTGAACCTTTTTGTGCATTATTTCTCAAATACCAGTACACAAAGACCTTTAAGAAACCAAAGATGTGTCATCTACATATACTTGTACCAGAAGAATTTCAGTCCTTGACTCTTTTTATGAACACATAAGTCTTGTCAATTTGACCTCAGTAGAATCTATTTGTCCCAGCAGATAGGTAGAAGAGTCTTCATACCAAGCTTTAGGAGCTTAGTGTAGACCATATAAGGCTTTCTCCACTTTGTAAACTTTTATTGGAAATTCTTGATCCACAAAACCTGGAGGTTGGCTTACATATACCTCTCTTCAATAGTACCATAGAGAAAGGCACATTTAAACAACCATCTGATACACACAAAATTCATGATAGATGCATAGCCAAAATTAACCTGATAGCGTTCAATCCTGGCAACAGAGCAAAAAACCTTATCATAATCAATGCCTTCCTTCTTGTTTGTATCCTTGTGCTACCACCTGGCTTTGTTTCTGACTATAAAAATAACCCCTTTCATCTTTCTTATTTCTATACAACCACTTTGTAACCATTAGCTTCTTGCCATAAGGTTATAGGCAACTAGGGGTCTAAACTGTTCTTAATCTTGATCTGAATCAGGCTCTTCCTTTGCGTTGCGTCAAAACCCACTCTCACATCAAGGGCTTGAGTTATCATTGTGGTTCCTGTGGTGAAGAGGAAACATGCAAAAAGCTTCCTGAAAGCTTATGATTTATCCTTCTCTACTTTTTGGATGTAGCTAATCATATCATGTCTCACATAACTCTTTTTTTTGACATGCCCCTTATTGTACAGCTGACCTTGGGATCTCTAATTAATTGATTTTTAGGATGAATAGAGTGGTACTCTAGTTTTATGGGAATAGACTAAAAAATAGTTGAAGGTTCCATGTTGATGAAATCAGCATTTGGCACCCCAACTTGATCAGCATAAGGAGGAATTATAAGTGTCCAAATCATCATCAGTAACACGGTCCAAAATGCCAGTATTTTTTGGAACTTCACCAGCAGGTATTCTCAAATCAGTGCATAAGAAGGATCATTTTGGAAGATCAGACATTATTCATTGTTTTAAAATTCACATAACCCACCTCCTTATGCCATAATTAGAATTTATCAATTGTGCTTTTGCAAACAATCAAGTTAAAATCCCCCCTAAAATTGTATAATTTACCAGAAGGAACAACATTCTTAAATCAAAGCTGTACAATTCTTTGCCTAGAACTCTAACATACTTGAGCTTTCAATCAGTAGCTTAAAATCAGAGACAAAACAAAGACATTCAGTTTAGTGAAAAGAACACTTGAGTATCTTGTCACACGTTTGTAGACAGAGAAAAGATAAACTTTAGTTCTTTGACAAAAAACCCATCTTCAAAGTCTAACTTATCTGTTCTTATCTTTCCTTTTCCTGTTATCTTAACCACCTTCTATACTACCAAACCAAAGCAAACAAAACCCTACCATCAATGTCTTGATAGTCCCATAAGGAAGATCTTTTGTTCCCTGTCATGTAACACCACCCAAATTCTGTTAAATGCCAAGCGGAATGTAACAAATTGGGGTGGCTACGTCAAAGCACACCAATACAAGATATAGGAAACGAACCTTATTAATGGACATTTTTTGTAATATAGAGATATCATACGATGCCATATCAAAATATCGAGAGATCATACATTAGGTCCCATCAGTTTTAAAAGTCATAAACATTTCCACAAACGTTTTTAATTAAAACAAAAGCTTCAAACTACCAATAGGTGACTTAAGTTTTTTTATAGATAAAAAAGTTGCATTGAATTTAAAATAAAACAACAGAATCCATCTTCATAGATATCCATGCATGATCCCCATCCAAGCTCATAACTTCATGGGACTCATACAAATGAAAACATGCTAAAAGTCAACACAAAGGTTGAGTGAATTCATAGGTTTGTCTGTAAAAGTGTGGATCACAAGATTTATAGTAATTGATAACATGAAAACTCAAATTCCGTAGTCCATAAACATGTATATTGGCGCTAAGCCATACCCCCGAAGCCTAAATTTGTTCTGTCCTGCCCCCAAATATGTAGGGTGTCTGGTCCCTTCCAAAACAGTCTACATTTGCACTAAATGTTAAATGCACCATGATCAACTTGTGACCATAAATTTCGATAGGGATTGTTAGTCCCGATAGATCTATCCACAACACTAGCGCTTACTATAATAGCAATTGATGGTTCATGATATTAGGGACTTAGATGGCAATGTGGTAACTTAGGCAATAATAATCAGGCAATTATCTAGATAGCATACAGTTTAAAACACTTGTGTCCGTAGTAAAACAAGCAAGTAATTTCACCCGCCGTAGATTTGAAAACAAGCAGGCTAGAAATGGGCCATGAACTCACCGTCGAGTGAAATGGTAATTCAACCAGTATTCATAATAGAAAATGCGTCACGCTTAACGATCGAATGCTAACCTAAAATCAATTGAATCGGATCGTATAATTGACTAAACCCTTGTTTATTTATAAGGTCGTATAGCTCATCATACACGTTCGGTTCTCCGGAGCAATCATAATTGAAGAGTGTTCATTGTAGTTGAACGAATGAGATTCAAGGACACTTTAAAAAATCGAAAATCCAACCACGTTCTTCAGATACGCCACCCCGAAGAGGCCTCATTATGAAACTCCCTAGTAATATAGTACTTTGATTAACTAATACCACATATAATTCTATATAGCTAATCACCATCTAATCGTTTTAGTGAAATCATATATATAAAGTAAAAACGTTTAAGGTATACGTTAGTAAAACTAACGGCGTAACTTCCCCTCGTTTTAAGTCCATTTCCTTTTTGTTTCATTTCTTTCTTTAACGTCCACGTGCATAAAGGCCTTTCGTAATAAACGAGTTAATCAAAATATAGCTTTTCAAATCCCTGAGTTTTCTGATGAATAGTGAGTTTTACTGTGTCATTAATAACAGTTGAGATATTTATAGTTTAAATTAGATTTAGTTATCGTAAAATCTCCATAAATGTCGTAACTTATTCGTTTTTAACAAGCTTCCGTTTTTTTATCTTTTTATTATCGATTCTTTCGAGCACAAGTCTTCGGATTTTTTAAAAGTTTATAAAAAAAAAAAAAAATTGGGGGGATCGATTTATTGATGTTTTAAAAAGTATAAGTTTCTATGGTGAATAGTAACTTTTATAAAAATAGTTTTTATAAAAAGTTTTATTTAAACCGAAAACTTTGAAATCGTCGTATCTTTTTTCCGTTATAAAGGTTTTTTTTCTTCGAGTTTCTTATCATTTTGGAATCGTCATGAGGCGTACTATCTTTTTAAAACATGGTAGGGCTATTACCAAGGTCGAACCAAAACAACCCCTTTATAATACTTATACATATCCATTTTTAAACTTTTTATAGTACATTATTAACTTAATAATTATACCCCACGTCTTTTTCCCAAGACTTATATATACTTTGTCCTTACATATAATAGAGTCGCCAAAAGATCCATATGTGTCCCATGAGCTCCAAAGATCAAGTCCTTAACAAGGCTTAAAAACCTTAAACTTTCTTAAGTAACTTTAAATTACAAGTTTATACATATACATGTTTACACTTAACCAACATGTTACAATACTTATATATCAATTATTTCATGATATTATCAACCTCATAACATATGTAAAAATGTTTAAAACCATGATCACAAGTAGAAATATGTTTTACATGTTTAGCAAAGTATCCTTAAATGTTATATTGCTAAAATAGAAACATAATAAACAACATAAAAGTGAAAACTATAAAGACATAAAAGGTTTTAGATAACCTTATGTGATGTTATGATGATGAACAAACACACTCTAACCCTTGTATAGAATTACAAACCCTAACGATTGCAACACTTGAAAACCCTAATTCCAAATAAACACTAATTTATCCCTTTTTTCTTATGCTAACTCTATTAAAGGCTTAACCAAGCTTAAAGTCTTTCCTTGGTAGGTCTTAGATATGATGTAGAATAAATTAATGTTGTAAATAAAAAATTTTGTATGTATTTGGTGGTGGTTGATGTTGAGGCCGTGGGTTTTTATGAGAGACAAAAGGGAGTATATGGTGAAGTTTTTTCTTTGCAAATCAGAAAGTGTGTGAGTTTACTTACAAGTGCAAGCCTTTATAGTCTAAGACATGTGAACGTCTTTAGGTTTTAAATGACTTTAGTTCCTAAATAGAAATTAACGTCATTAAATTAAAGGGAATATAATTGACTAAGTTAAATGATCTTAATTTGCAAAAGAAAATAGTTACTTGCCAGTATAAGTTGGAAAATCATAACATATTGTATAATTTGTAAAGTGTAGTATTGGTTTATTTAAATTTCATTGTCTAAATTTTGGCTCAAGTGATGAATGTAGGTGAAGTTTTCAAACAAAATTTTGAGTGCAAACCAATTAGAAGTTCTTCATTATTATTAGGTCTCGGTTACTTAATTAATTAAACGTTGTAATAGGCTATTAAAGGGTAAAACTTGGGCTCGTAAATGTAAGCTAATAATTGTATGTGTATCGGGCTTGAAGCTCCAAACAATCCCGAGCCCGGCCCAAGTAGAAAGCGCGCCACAACGCCCCCATGTTAGTGTTAAGGGTATAATATACCATTTCCACTATGGAAAATGGTGTTTGATTCTCATTTGTATCAATTCTCAATTTTGCAAGAATTAACCTAACTCTTTTTCTCTCTTACATTTCTCCTCTCTAAACTTCTCCTCTCTGAAATATCTTCCCTTTTTATCTCAATCTTATTTTTTTCTATGTTTCAATAATGAAGTGAAGGTGATATTGGGGTTCCGACATTTGGTATCACCTCGCCACGGGTGGGTTTAGTGTTTTTGTTGTGGTAACTTATTTTGAGCTTATAGGATTCGGCTTATTTCTTTTGTTTGGAGAGTTTGGCTTTTTGGCGTATTCTCTTATTCGTTTTTTTTATTATTGTCTCCTCGATTTCAACATTGCTCTAAATTAATTTTGTTGTCTCTTTTATTTCAAACTGTATCACGCTTTAAACCATTTCGCTTAAAACAGTAATTGTGTTTTAGTTTGACAAAAACAAATCTATCATCAAGGTTCGAAAAAAGAATAACTTTTACAAGAGGAACCAATCAAATATTTAGCAAACTCAAGGACGTAAGTACACCGAACTAGCTATTCCAAGTTGAAGCCGATCTAGTAAAAATTCAAAGACAACCGAAAAGAGTAACTTTTAGGAGTGAGGAGGCCCGATACGGTTAAAAGTTTGAAAGAGCTCGAACGAGAGTTAACTTGAAAGAGCCGACCGATGCATTCCTCCATAGAGCCGAACGAGTTAAAGTCACTTTGACAATCGATCGATTCAAAGTCAATCAACCGAACGAGTATAAAACCTAATGAACCGAACAACTCCTCTCACCTTAAGGAATCAAACGAGTAATTTTGCTTTGATAACCGTACGAGTTTCTCGACAAGAGTTGAACCGAACGAGTGTTTTAATGTACTTGTGAACCGAACAAAAACCGAACTAGTAAAGCTAGTAGGGAACCAGAACGAGAACAAAAACTTAAAAAAACCGTTTGTAACAAATTTTTTCTGGTTTTTTTTTTTTTTCTTTTGCGGTTTGAGTGACTAAAAAAAAAACGACGGACTACGACGCTTATATCATCGTGTACGTGGGTCTTCATTTCGATCAAACTGGTGTATTTAGTTTTTACATGACGATAACCTTACTCGTTTGAAATACAATAAATACACACGTTTCATTTTTGGTAAATGAATGAAATACGAACCAGAAAGAAAAAGGGTGGGAACATGTTTTAATTATTCAACCAAGAATAATAGAAATGTACACATGCGTCCCCTGAACTTAAGGTATGATTTCAAAGTTCTCCTTTGTTTGTTTTTAAAAACCCTGTTTTGTTAAAACAACCTTACACCGTTTGTTCCTTATTATGAGTTTTGATCAATTCGTTAATCATTTTCAAGCGAAAATTTGTGCAACTGTTCATCGTTGTTAGGCTCACAAAAGTCGTTTAACAAAAGCTCAAGTTCTTCAATTAAAACAATGAATTTCAATTCCAAACAACAAAGAAGTCATTTTGGTTTTACGTTTCCTTTCTTCTTGATTTTGTAAAATCCCCGTAAAAGATTACATTCTTTGCTCATTATAATCAATAAGATTTGTAAAGATCCCGTGAACATTACTTGACCCCAATCCTCAGCAACAAGTCACTTTACCTGCTTAAATAATCCATAACAAATCATTTTTCACTTCACAATTCACGGTAAGATGATGGAAACGAAAAGATACTTTATCTTCGTGTTTCGTTATTTCAGAAGAACAAACATGCAACATAAAGTTAATAACGAGCACAAGAGATCTTGAAAGGTGGTTTTTTGCCTAAACTGCTTAGTACACTCAATCAAATTTCACATGGGATACTTGAACAAGGGCATCACTAAAAAAAAAATGAATTTAAACGTGCATTTAGTCATAATTTTGTTGGAAGATGTTGAAACATTCACAAGAACGTTTCTCACTCAACCATGATACACTGTAACACGATAAACCTACTACCAAAGAAACTATTCTTAAGTCTCAACAGCCAGAATGGCCCTTTAGAGGTGCTTCAAGGACACAATTTGAGAAAATTTTAGCTCCGTTCTAAAAAAGCCTTCAAAGTTTTAGATGTATTATGCAAGAAAGGACTTCCCACGCATATACTACATGGAACTCTCAACTCTTCAAAGTAATAAGAACTTAAACAAACTTTGATGTCATTTGAAGATTAAATGCTCACAACAATCATGTTCATGCACCAAACCGATTCCAGACAATCGGTTGGATGTACAGAAAAGTTGCAGATTCACGAATGCACTATTCAAGAACGTTAAAAAGCATTGGATGCTCTTTCAGAAGACAAACAAAAAAGATTGCATTGTAAACTCTAACGGAGCAAACGACCGCATCAACACCTCAAGCATCTTTCACAGCGATAACATAATAGAGACTCGAATTCGAGTCTGGATTCAAACGTTGCCAGTTGCAACACGCTTTTGGTCAAGATTTAAACTTTTATTAGTCACAATATTTCCTAAACGTGGATACAAATTAGAAAAGCATAACGTTGACAAGCGAAGAATTTGCAAGAGATTGAACCACAACTTCTTCTTAACGTTACCTCGAGACACAGTTTCAGATGTTCATCAAGTCACTAGATTTAATAGGATGATGAATTTGTTGTAATGGCCAAGCAACTATTTTCTCTTCCAATTACCCTCAACTTGCGATTACAGAATTCCGTGACAACACTATGCCAACACCTGGAATCGTGTATAATAAGTGTCCGATTTGTATGGAAAGAGCACAAAGCATAAATCGATAGTATGACACCGCATGGGTGATATGAAAATACAGATTCAGACAACAGAGGGGAAAGTATTGATACGGGAAGAAGCCTGGATGCTATTTGGTTAACCAATCAAAAGCATTGGTAACAGAATTAAAATAGCAGGATACAAGCAGCAGATCAGGGGAATGATGCACATCTGATGATGCAGATATAAACCCTATATATGAAGAGCCAATGGATGAGGTAAAAACTACCTCTAAAATCTTATCTTTTTCTACTGGACAATCAGGCATACTGAGCAATCCTGAATTCAATAATGAGGGAAAGGTTGACCCAAATGCTAACAAGTATGTTCATACCACATGTCCTTTGCCTGTGTAAATTAACTGATACTAAACAACTGAACCTCTAAATCAATCTCTTAATCTGAAAATATTCGTCTCAAAAAACAGTTCCCAATTTCAAAAAGAATTTTTAAGAATGGAAGCACATTGAGTTAATCTTGAACTTAAGATAGATCAAAATCAAAAGCTTTAAAGAGAAAGGGCAACATGGGCAATTTTTGAAAGTAACAAGTAATGAAGCCCAGGGTTAAAACAGGACAGTATAATGTAATTGAAACCAATAAAAGCCTCTGAATTAGAACATAAAGTGCTAAGTTGAGTCTTAAAAAAATGAGAGCTATAAAAGGCATTAATGGTACACAAAGACATAGTATTGATTCTATCAAGACAGACGAAGAGCTTAAAACCTAGAACCCATGATACTTCTTTTGATTGCCAAATAAGATAAAAATCTAAGCTCAACTACAGGAAAAAGGGGTTTGCAATTGCAGCAATTAAAAAAATGAGTTAATGAAATTAACAGAAATAGTGGAATTACTAAGTATTGCAAAATCGTCAATCTTAGGAAACCGGCTTTACAAACCCACGTAGAAAACCAATCAGTTGGTTTGACAACCCCGCGACTAGCGTTAAGACTGAACGACCTAAATCTTTCACGGGGAACCCGGTATTGCCCTCCCAATTTGATGCAAATAACGAATTGTTTGTTCAAAAAACCAGGTCACTAGCCCATTATTTCCTAAGTATACGAGAATCACAGACTGTTTGCAACACCACATCAACATGAATTGCACCAGTTGCTCATCCTAGGTAAGCTCAAAATGAAACATGGTTCATAATCACACCTAATGAAGGCTATGAAAAAGACACAAGAAACGCGTAGAAAGTCATCAGAACCAAGTATGATGCCCTTCAGCTAGATCACAAAAGCAACAACAAAAGTAGCAAACCAAAAACCCTAGGGATCGAATAACCAAAGAGTCTAGGAATGGCGCCTGCATTCTAAAGAGTAGTTTTGTCACCGACAAAGACTGTCGCCATAGCCTAACTCCTGGAATTCTAGAAGTTTTTCTGACTCAAAGCATTTTTTGCTCAACCATGTCAAAATGTGTCATTAAAATGCAAATCAATTATTCATATATGTCAACAAAATTCCTGAATGAAGCAATCTCGACGAGTCAAAGTTTCCATTCCCATAAGACAACAACGGAGATGACATACCCGTAGAGTCAAACAATTTTGCAAAAGAAACCAGCAAGACAATCCCAAAAAGTGAACACATGTCTTCAATCAAAAAGACTACGTGTTTTACCTATCGATACAACAAAAGACTGCCATAGATCTTGTCTTAGTGGAAACCGATGGGTAAAGATTTCAAGACAGTTGGTCTAAGGTGGATTCCTACTTGGAAAGATATTAACCTCTTAGCAACAACCAGAGGTTACAGTGAACCCACAAAAATTGTTCAAATGACTATTTCACTAACCTATTATGAATGCAAACAAACTCTTGATGTCTGTGCAGGAACACTTAACATACATGCAGGTAAGTACTTTAAATCCAACAAAGGAAGGAACTCCGAGGTGGTTGCCAAAAAGGACTGATACTCTAAGAAACTCAGGGCTTCAAATCAGAGGAATTTTTCATCAGATGCATAAGCAATGACGTCTGTATTCACCATAGATTTTAGGGCCTCGGCTCCTCCACGGAAAAATGGACTTCTGATCATAACATTCATAACTCGAATTCAACACCATAGCCAATGAACTTCAAGTTCAAAGCTTGGTTCCAAAGCTGTTACTCAAGCAAAAGACAGCTACAATCACGACAAAAGATGGAAATTACTATCCACAATCACATAACAATGTTGAGTGTCGAACATGTAATATAATTTTTAAAAAAAATACAAAAATATAAAATTTCAAAAAGAAAATACAAAATCAAAAAATCAGAAAATGTTTTAAAAAATATTCTTCTCGACATGTCTCTTGGAATCGATAACATTTACGTACCTAGAAATGTTGATTAATATCGACACGGGCGTGTAAATGAAGTTCGAACAGGAGTTCCAAATGCTTTCAAAACATGTCATTTCTAATTTTTCTTAATGGCTTATGTGCAAATATCAGTACGTAACCCGGACTTCAAATAAAGGAAAGTTTATCTATAAAGATAACTTATCCTAACAACGAGAAATTCAACGTTTCTCGGTCTTGAGTTGTTCTTACAAGACATTCAAAGTTTTAAGCTCAAGAAAAAGGATAGTGTACGCATAAGTGCGCTTACCCTTAGAGTTGGAAGAGAAGTCTTCTAACATGATGTTTTTCAAAATGTTGAACATTAAATTTGTCAAAGAATTTCTCACTGACAATTCAAGAATCTTGTCAAGAATATGTTGTTCAACACTCCATCTTTCAAGGGGGAGTGAGTTCGAAGAACAAAGTTTAATGAGTTTTGGGGTACATCATATCACACCTTATCTCTATGTATTCCAAACCATTCCCAACATAGTCTCTTATAACAACAATATAATAATGAACAATTTCAAATAGAGATGATAGTTATAAGATGACTGATGTGTTCAACCGCAATTTTATAATCGATTTAACAACTTGGTATCTATTGTTTTTGTGTCAAACATATGTAAATTGAGGGGTGAGCAAGATGACACATGTACCAAATAATCGATGCTAAGCTTAACATTGTTTCCCCATGGCCTTTTCAAGACTAATTTTTAATCACAACAGTATTTCAAAATCGAAGTGACTTAGAGATTTTAAAAATAAGTTGGATAAATATAATTAAAATGTGATCTAAAAGGACCAAAGTGCAAATCGGAAACGTTTTACAGTGGTTCGATCTTTCATACCCTACAACATCCTTATTTCTACGACGATCCCTGAGACCATAAGGGGTAAGGTTAGGTATTTTGTCCTATGATCCAACCAGAAAGCCCGGAGGGCATCTACCCAAACAGACCCCAAAGTTAGAAATTGACAGTCCTTAGGTATGATTGGATATGCAATGTTGTATAAGGGAATAATGCCGAATAGATAGAGCTAACACTGGAACAATCAAGAACAAGTGTTTATAATGACGTCTTGGTATGCATTGAAGGGAGTTTGAATGAATTAAGAAAGAAATGGATGGATAAAGGTGTAAAGAAAGAGGCCCTCCACAACACAGTTAGGCAGAAACATAAACCGGGTACAAATACATATGCGTCGAATCACAATGTTGATTACTAACATTGAAGACGACATCAGGGTACCCAGTGATGCAATGCAGTCACAAACCTTCCCAGCCTATCGGTTTCTCCTCAAAAGAAACTTGTCTCATTTGTCACGAGAGACACAACAACTCTATTGACTTTCTCACTCCGCTTAGTTTGATTATTGAATAGGTGGCAGTCTGCTCCACAGCCATCCGTTACTAAAAAGCAAAAAACGCACTAATCTAGTCCTAAGCCAAGAGATCATACAAATAAATCTCATTATGGAACACATTCCATGACAAACACTTGTTGAAATCATTATTTCACAAGTGTTAACAAGAGTCCCTACGCAATACCATATGATTTCTGCCAGAACATATTAGATTGATAACTCTTAGTATTCCATAATGTCGAATGGAAATGCCTTCCAAGTGATCATCATCAAACAGCACTGCGGTAGGTGCCTTTGCGAGATTCTATATGAATCAAACTTATCAACGTGAAAGAAATGATGGTGGATTCAAATGTGAATCAACTTGTTCCAGGAAATGACTTGAACGGCATAAACAAAATGAAAGTCACTATCTGATTTACACTCTTACGCTGTTTTTTTCTTTGAGACGATCCGGTAAGCGGAGAACTATCAAGGCATTGGCGAAATCTAAAAACATCCTGTGTTTAGAAGATCCTACCTTTAGCTGGAAACCCCTGTCAAGGAGATTCTTTTGAAATCTACCGATCACAGGTACACCAAGTAATTTATACTTTAAAACGTCGCTAACGACCGGGAGGTTAGATCTCACCAAATTGGACGAATGACAAAGCCATATCTACCACCACCCGCTTTATTAGTAACTGTTTTTATTTCAGGATATCATAAAGATGGAGATGTGTTGCCTCATTCCACTGAAGTCGGATTCGTTAAGCCACACTGCTCATGCTGCAAACTACAAAGGAACATGTCTATAAGCATGCAAGATTCAAGATTCATGAAGCTCAAGAAATAAAGACAAAGACTTCCCCGCACAAACTCTGATATAAAGATAACCTCCTGTCAGAAATCAAGTCTATCAAGGAAGAATGTTATAGCAAGCATTCAAGATGATAGCAATATAGCAATGTTGGTCAAGAACACAAGAATCGCAAGGTGGCAAAGATGATCAAACAAGCAAGGAAAAATTTAAAAGATCACGGACGAAAAAGACAAAGTCCAAGATAAATGACAAAGGCTAAAGAGTCAAAGGATCACAAAGCAGTAGGAACATCTACAATCGAATTCAGAGACCAAGACCACAAAGCTCAACCCAGCAAAAGCAATCTTTTTGGATCTCACGAAGGATTGGTCACAATGAACTCACTTCAGGGGGATATTATTATACCTCTAAAATATTAAGTCGATACCAATGGAAGTTCGTTCATTATATTGGTCTTCTCGGTTACGTTATTAAATGATACGTTGTAATAGCCTAGAAAGTGTAAAACGGGCTCGTAAATGTAAGCAAATATTGTATGTGTATCGGTGCTGAGGCCCACAGTCAATCCCGAGCCCGGCCCAAGTTAAAAGCACACCCCGCATGTAGTTTGTGTAGGGGTATAATATAACCCATTTTCCTACTATGGGAAAAAGGGGTGATTGATTCTCATTGTTCTTTTCTCATTTGCAAATAACCAACTCTTATTTCTCTCTAACATATTCCTCTCTCTAACTTCTCTCGTGAATATCTAGCCATTTTCTCTCATCTATTTTTCTTGTTTCAATAATGAAGTGAGGTGATATTGTTTCCCGACACAGGTAAGTATGTGTTGAAGTCGTAATATTAATTTTGTTGGTTTTCCACCGTGTAGCTTAAAACTTAATTTATCGCGAAACGAAAACAATTTAGCGTAACCAATAAAAAATAAATAAAAATAAAGTTGATTATTTACTTTTCCGTAAAAATAATATATTGCTCCCGCTTGACAAAAACTTTAATTTCGATTGGTGTCCGTATTACCGCTAATTGATATTTATTACGTTACACGTTTAACTTAACTATTAAAATTAAAAGTAAACATGTACGAGAAAAAAAAATTAGTAAAAAAATATTACGTCCGTAAATGACCTAAAAATCTACGGAAAGTTACAAGTCATGTGGCCGTGAACATCCACTGGGTTAAATAAAAAAATTAAAAAAAAAAAAAAAAAAAATTTTATTCCTTTAGTCTTCCAAGGTTGTGTGGATTTCCCTGCACAAAAGTTAGAGAGTCAGTGTCTCTTGGGACCCAAGCCACTACTGACTTTGAGTCTTCCTTGTGGATCTATCTAAAAATATACTCTTTTTGAGACCCATGATCCACAATTAGGACTTTGGAGCATTGTTTAAGAATCAGGTCATTTTAGGAGGTCTCCAAAACGACAACACTGCTGAGGCCATAACAAGCAGTGACCCCCCCAGGTCCCTTAACAGTACTAACTTTTGTATTGCCCCAGCAGTATTAAGCACCATTTACTCTAACAGTAATTAACTTTTCATTTAAAGATCCTGGTATTGGTCTGTTGATTTAATAAAAAGTCATTCTAATAGGGACTGAGACTTATGAGAAAGCATTTGTTTTTCTAATTTTGAAACTGCACCTCTATTTTGTATGGGTACAGTATTAACTTTCTGAATGGATCTTAGTTGATTTTTGTTGCTCTTAAAGAGGCTTTTGCTTGACAGCAACTACTGGTACTCTCTTCCAAACCATGTCGAAGACGCATATGGAACCAAATTTATTTTGATGTATTTATTCTCTTAGCACTGTTCCAAACGGTCTAATTTTCCCTTTTAAAACCATATTCGTTTCCCATATTTTTCAAAACATACTTTTAGCCAATTCTCTATTCACGAACATCACAGTTCTTTTATTAAATGGCTGTAGACTGAACTGCCCACTAAACATAACAAGCTCTCCTTTTGATAAACTCCAAATCCTATCCTAGTTTTTGAGATCATTAGTCCATTCAATCTCTTTATATCTCTTAGGATTTAATGATTTTCCTGTTTGTTCAGCTTGTTTTAGGTTAAAAAAACCGGATTCATTCCTAGCCTCAGTAAACTCAAATCCTTTTAAAGACTAGTTTGTTTTTTGCTTGCAAATCATTAGATTGAAAAATGTCCTTATCATCACTAACCCAAATCTTCAATAATAACTCCACTTAGGTCCCTAACTAATTCTAATTCAAGGCATTTCACACTAGAATGCTAGTTTTGAGAGGTACTTGTTTCAACATGAGACACACTAAACACTTAGTCTTATTATCTGTATTCCTATAACAGAATCATCCAATCCTATAAAAGAAAGGTCATGGCTAGTGAAGGCATGTAGTTCCCAGTTTAAAGGATGGAGAACACATGATAGTCCTTATCCCTTTTTGAACCTATCATTATATGTTTTGAATTACCATCTCCATCACTTAGAACGACAATGCAAAAACACACTAATAAACAATTCACTACCACTTGATTATTTCCATTTAATTGATCCTCCATATCCTAAGACAGTTTTATCTTTGAGCACTGTAAGTTGACCTATTCATCATTTTAATTAAGTTTTTTAGAAGAGGTTTCAAACTGATCCTAAAGTTTCTTTTGAAATCATCTTTTCTCCTTAATGTTTTTCATCTAACTGAATTTAATAAGTCTAGTGATAGCATTACTTTTGTCTTTATACTTTATACAAATTCTAAGACGGATATAACTTTTCTTCATAGTCAACTATCATTTTCTAATTGAACAACTAATTGAGCTTCACTTATATCTTTCTAACCTAATAATAAGCTACAAATTTAGATTAGCCTTTACTAAGGAGTTTGTCTTTTGTTCATAAAACTGTTTTTGAAGTTTTTTCCCATGATGTTTTTTATATACAGTTTTTTAGAACAAGAAGTTTACTTAATATCTGAGTCAGACCCCTGAGGAGTTTTGCTAGTATAAGGCCATGTGAGCAAATATTCAGTTGGTTCATCTTGAGCTATATAACTCTAGTCATATCCCAATCCATCTTGGACAATCAAAGCATTGTCCTAAACATGCACTGCTAGAGGTCCCTCATGGTAACAAAGTTCTTCAGTGGATTTCCCTGCATCCATAAACCCTTCGCTCACTCATTCATGGATCCCTTTAATTTCTTGGTGCTCTACGATTCCCTTGCAAAATACCCCTTCTATAACATTAAAGATTCAACCCCTTAGTTTTATCAAAACCTACAGGTTCTTTTCCATTAAAGATTAACTTTCTTCCAGTCTTCTTATAAAATCGCTTAACCCTCATAAAAAGCATGGCCACCTGCCATTTAAGGTCCATTTCTTCCAAATCATCATGATCAATCTGCTGCTAATTCTTCATCATCCATTATGGACTATTGACGGATAAGAGAAGAATGCGACACATTAAAGATCATCCGAGTATATTAAAGTGATGAAGTGGCTTGTTCAATGAGAATTATGGCCGATGTAGTAGAAACAAACCATAGCATTAATAACTTCATGTACTGCTGCTAGTGTTCCTTCGCTGCAAAGAGAAAGGCCCATATTCTGAAGAGGATTGAAAGATGATCCAGAGGAATCACAAATGATTTCAGCTTTCACAGACATTTAGGTTTATTTTATAGATCATCAGATAGTCCAAACTCATCTATATCCATCTTTGGTACCTTATAATCAAGCTTACATTGTTCATGATGAAGGTAGAGCTCTTAAAATTTCTGATTTTGCAACTTTCATTAAGTGAACACTGCAATCATAACTTTAGAAGGCTGATAATTTTTGAAACCTTATCATAATGCGTTATCTAAGCCTATGTGTCTATACAGAAAAGAGTTTTATAAATGTGTTGCTTCACAACATCTTCTGCATCTTTCTAGATTCAACATATGCCACCAAATCCTACTCTTGAACAGCACCCCACAGCGACTTTTGATCCTTATTCCCATGGAAACCATCAGTTGATACGACATCAGAATAGCCAAGAGCAAAATGCTTTTATTTTAGCTTTTCGTTTACACTTTGTCTTTATAATTAGTGCTTGAGCGCAAATCTTGGGATGTACTTCAGTGTTCAATCAACACCTTTTTTCATCAGTTGTTACTTTATATGACCATCAACGCATTCCAAGATCACTTACCACAAACCTATAATATGTGTTATTTAGATACTGCTTGCCTACCATCCTCATGCTCCAAAGAGTATATTATAACCCTTCTTGAGATAGGAAAGATTTTAAACTTAGACCACCATTTGAGGAGAATCTACTGGTGTTCTTGTGTTGCAGTTCTTCAAATCCAGACATTGTTGTATTATAGGAAGAGATATAGTGATCGATAAAGTACTTCTTATTCAGAGTTTCACCCTTTCTCCACAGGCTTCAGATACTACTTGTGAAGTCCCAAATAAACAGATCTTCTTAGCTTGTTAAAGCTTATGATTTAACCCTGGATAAATCCAACTAACTATAAAGAGAAAAACTAGTGATTGGTAAATACTACAAACGCTATAGCGAAACTAACTTGCAAAAACAAAAAAAAACAATGAATACTAAACTTGAATGAGATATTGATTTGCAAATATTCTGCCAAGGTTACATAATAACTAACTATGAGATATGTGTTTTCTATGAAAATTGATTTATCTAACTATGCCGTAGGGTTCCTTTATATGACACACAGACAACCCTAATGGGGCTTAACCAAAAGCGCGCTAAGTGATCTTGCCATATATATTCCTAATATATCTCATGCATATCACATAAGCAGTACTAACTATATAATACTAACAGTACTAATAAAACTTAACAGCAAATACTAATAAACTACACCCTATTTTGTACTTGGCAATACTAACCTATAACAACATTACTAACTATTACAACTAAGCAGTACTAATTATTTAGTCTATTTCTTCAGTCTTTACCAGCAGTATCAATCTTGATAACCACAGTCAGTAAAGTAGTACTCTGGCAGTATAACTCGAAAATTCCCAATAGTTGAAATAGTTCTTAAAAACAGATTTTTTTTTTTTCTTTCTTTTTTTTTTTTCTTTCCTTTTGTATTTTCCCCACAACTTATTTTTGTAAAATACCTTTGATTGCATATTAAAGACAAAATAACCAGAACAAGTTAAAAACAAAACACAACATGATCACATTATAATCATGACATATAAAGACAAATAAGAAAATTAAAACCATATCAACACTCCAAAAATGCTAAATAAAAAAGATTGGGTTGCCTCCCAATAACGCTATTCTTTATGTACCGAGTCTTCTAGCTAATCGGAGTCACTCTCCTAAACATTTTCTGAATGCTCCACATGTCCAGCAGGTAGAGTCATTCTTTCATAGCCTCATCTACATTGTATATCGGACCTAGATTTAAGCAATTCCCATGTACATCAACTTAACTTTTCCATGGGATACCTAAGTTTGCTAATTAAATCACGTGGCTAATAACTAAATAGGTGGGACCTTTACTCCATGAAAAAGTTTTATTAAGCCTAGGTATCGATGCGATCGCAGTCCAGAAAGAATTTAAGTATTAAAGATCCTAGTAAATGAAATCATCCCCTAACCACAATCATGTTTCTAATGAGTAAACACTCTAAAGCCTTTCCCATCACAACTTCTAACATATCGCTGACACTAAATTCCCCTATGTCTTATAACAACAACGACATCCGTAAAAAATAGGTAAACTTCCTACGAACACATAAACATCCTAACATAGCAACCAATTTCCTCCTTCTGGTCTTTCAAGTCTCTTCTACCATTATAGTGGTATATAGTCCTTAGTGCTAAATAATGTCCATTGGCAAGTCAAGGGATCAAACAAGCAACAAACTTCCTTAAAACGCGATCATGCAAGGGAACTCCGAAGGTCTTCCTCCACTCGTCCATTCTATTAATTATCCTATTAGATGGTAGAAATTCCCCGCATTCTAGACTCATATCAATTACAATAAACAGCTGTCTCTGTCATCCATCTAAACCTCTCATCTGAATCAATAAAAGGGAGAAATAAGCGGATACTATAGATCGTTATCGATTTCTAAGTCATCCATTTTCAAACACATCAGTTAGCTCATAAAAATCATTAAGTTATTGCTCAAAGGGGACAAGTGATGGTAAATTGAAATATGTGTGTGGTCAAATATTCTCAAGACGAAATCCAATGACAGCTGAAATTTGCCGAGCTACATTGAGCTCTTGGGAATCATAGCGTGGGGTCTGTTTGGTGGAGGAGAGTATGAATGATTCCGCGTTCTCCATAATGAAGAGATGGAATAGTCAAATGGAAATACAAAACAAATTAACACAAAAAAGAAAGAGAACTAAAGAAAGCTGACACTAAAACGAAAAATAAAAAACTCAACATTAACAGGAATCTTGTGAGTAGACCTAAGCTAGATAAAATTTTGAAACTAGACTATTCCCCAGCAACGTCGCCAAAAACTTGATTCGGGTTGGGTTTTTGCAACATAGAAGTTTTTACAACCCTCCTAGGCATGCACCTAATCTTATAGGTGTGCAGTATAGGGCAAACGTCGAGGGTTTAAATAACGTCTCTAGGGGAATAGTTTAGGTAGCTAGAATTGTATGTTCACTAGGAGTCATATGTTGAAGGAAGCTTATATTGTAGTTTTTATATTTAAAGAAATTAAGCAAATCTCAGTTTTAAAGGGGGTTTGATTAAATAACAAAACTACAACTACTCCTAATTATGTAAAGAAACGTACAATGTTGAGGTAAAAACACGTATGTTCTAAAAAAGTGTATAAACCATAATCATGCACTACTCCTTATTTCTTACTTGAGATTTAATTGATGCACCCCGGTAATAAGAATGTGTACGCATCTAAAATATAAAACACTTAACCTCGAAATCTACCCAAAAGGTTGATCTAGATAAGCAATCTAAATCACAGGTATCCTTAACCTAGCCCCGCGTTTCCTATACGTTCTATTAGGTTTCATGCAATACATAACAAAGCATAGTTAAATTAGCCCACATTTCAAGGAAAGCGAAGAACCATTTAATCAAACAACACATAGACATATTTGAATGATTAAAGGGTAAATAAACTCACTTCAATTTAAACAATGGAGTATGAATATGTCGACAAAATGGTCTGGAAACAAGAAAAGTCGCCACAATAGTGCCACAATTAGTACTCTATCTACGTTTTTTTCCCTCTCTAAAACATTACAAATAGGTATTTATATATAGAAAATTAAGTCGCGATGTCATCTCTTGTATTTAATCTGACGTCGTCAACGTCCGATGAATCTTCCAATGGGTGCATCTTTAAGTAGACAATTGTGAACGGGTTCGTCATAAATGATCCATGACTATGTTCGCCTTCAAGCTTTGACGGCATCAGAAGGAATCGCGACGCCGTCTCCACGCACTGTAAATCCCAAAGCTCCATCAAAGTCTTGTAAAGTTGCATCTTTGTCCTGTTTCTTCTTCTTTCTTCTTTTAATTGTAGCCCAAGACACCTGTACTCCCTTCCAATGCTTCCCAAATGCAAAAATATCAAAAAGAAACGATTAAGCACAATAATCAGGGATATTTGCATGATTTTTAGGGTTAAATTGACCTCAAAACGTGTAATAAAATTACAACCTCAATCACCTTCACATATGTGTACCCACGTTTTGGTTATGTAGGCTATATGAGTTCCCCGTGTCCGATATGGTCTCTAGCTGAGATTCTCAATGCTATAATACTGAGTTGGATATCCATGTATTTCAAATAAATAAATCTAAAATTCAAATATTCCGATTACTTAAAGTATCCAATTAGTGAACATCAACAATATTTGTAAGCCTTGTATGGAAAAATCACAAGACCAAAGTTTAAATTTATCTAATACTCCTTTAAAAAAATGACATGAAAAAGACATCGATGAGAGTATCAGAATTTTTCAATATGGATGCTTATTCAAAGCCACCTCTTTCTATGGAAGCCTTTCAAGTTTTCTTGTACAGATAATTAAAAAGTATGTAGGTTATTTTCCATTAAAGGAAAATAAGTAACCAAAAAAATCCTTTTGCTTCAGTTTCGGAGCACATGTTTGTTACCTTCATCCCGTAAAAAGCAGACACAGCTTCATACTAGATGAGAATGCATTAACACATCGACCTTACATGCATTACGTTCTTTGATAGTCAGATTTTAATACCGATATACAAGCTATATATATATAAATTAATAACAAAACTCACATACTACTATGATTGCCTCATTCACTTTAAGTACTTTATCCAGAATACTTTGGTTGATATCACTTGGTCCTGGATTAATCATCCATGAAGCAAAACTTTCTATAGAATCTCGACTAAGAACCATTCATTCCCAGCAACAACGGATGTCAATAATATTTCTTGTCAACTGATAGAATGGTACCTAAATTGAAATTGGGTCTCAGTAACATTCAACCGCATCTGCAAAAGACAGTGAAACTGATTTGTACAACCACTCCCAACGACTAATTGCATCGTCATAAGGCAACTTGCAAGGAGTCAGTGGTGATAACAGAGAACTTGCTACCATGTAAACTGCCTAGTCTTGTTGCCGAAGAAAACCTTTATTTCAAAACTGCCTTCCGCAATGCCATATAACTCGCTCATTTTAACATAATTATTGGTTGAATATGGAATGCCAACAAGAGTCCCCTGCCCAGTATGGTCTATAGCTGAGAAGCTACAATTCTTACTTTTATAATACCCGAGTTCGGCGGATGATCGCACATATCCAGATGTCTAAATCATCTGAAATTCGGATAACCGGAAATTTAACTATCCAATTTTGAGAAACGATTATAATTAATTAGTACTAGTCTTAGTCTGGAAAAGGTTAAAAAATCTCTCCACATATTAATTTTATCCAGTTACTTTTAAAAAATGTTCATGAAAAGCGATCAAATATAAAGGTTCACACCATATTTTTCATGTTGGAAGCTTGTTTGATGACTCATTTGATACGCGGAAAAGTTCAAATCGAATCTTTTCGATGGACAGCCTTTAGACAAATTTAATTCTTGTATATGATAATTAAAAATTTTGGTATCTGCTCTTTTTTTTCCTTTAAAACAAGGTAACGCACTACCAAAAAAATGCACTTTTCATCAATCGAATCACATGCTTTTTTTTACCTTCATCTCTTAAAAAGTAGGTACCGCTCCATACTAGATGAGAATGCATTAACACATCGGCCCCACATGCATTAGGTTCTTATATAGTCAAATTGTGACACCGATATACAAGCTATATATAGCAAGAAATTAATAATAAAACTAACGTACCACTAGAATGGCCTCATTCCCAAGAAGTACTTTTTCAGAATTCTCTTCGCTCGGTATTAACTTGTTCCTTGCTTATACATCATCCATGGGGAGTTTGATTTGGTAAATAGAACCCCAAAACAAGAGTCATCATTCCCTGAGCAACAGATTCAAAAATTTCTTTTTTAATAACAACAAAAGCATAAGTTTAACTAAAAATACATCATGGTAGCCAAAGCATTAACTAGATATCCACTTAAACACACCCCCTCTCTGAATGAAAGGCATCACTTCAAAACCAAGGCGTCATAAAATAAAATCAAAAAAAACATAAACGGGCATAAAACATAACAGATATAACGTAACAGGTGAAAGCGTTAACTAAAACAACTCGTCTTCCATTAGGAAGTATTTAAACATGCTAAATGTACGGAAGATTGAAGAACAAACAAGTGTCCAAAAACATAAGTCTTGCAAGATCAACCAATAATAAAAGGGAAGCCGACAGGGTCTCTTCCTAAGCACAATCTCTCATGCCCTACTCCCATCGTAGTTTACCACCTGCCGAAAGAAGACATAAAAAGAATACGGCGAGCATAAACCTCAGTGAACGAATACTGATAATGAGAATAATAAACATAAGTTCCTAGGTGTCAGGAATATGCAAGGGCAGCGGAAAGATTCATGAGTGTCCACGAGGAACCTATAGAAATATGTCGATAAGAAATAGCAATGAACAATTTAAACATGGTTGTTTAAGAGGTAAAAGAAAATGTAATGTCTTAGGAGCCATTAACACCGCAATAAGGGTTATGCATAAAGTATAGGGGATATGCTCAACATAGTACTAAGGGTGAACCTCTTATAATAGAAATGGGGGTGGAGTGATCAAACTCCAATGTGATGGGATTAGAGCCTCACACCAACCAATCACCATAAACTATAAAACAAGTAAAACCTAGGATGAGCACCCATACGCCCCGAATAATAATGGCCTAGGAGTAGACATGATAAAAAAGTAAGCACATGAAAAAGGACGCGGCCGCGTAAATCACTCTCCCTCAAACTTCGAGAAAGAGTCATGAACACAGTGCCTCAGAGTGGTCATGGTTCATGTACCCCCTCCATCAACTAGGTGTAAATCACAGTAAAATCATGTCATATATCGCATATACATATAGCTCTGGGCAGTGGGACATTGAATAAACATGGAATAAATCCTGGCAAACATAGAAATGGGAAGCATAGCAGTGTGTGGGAAAATGAATCATGGATATGAAAGGAATGTCCTTACTGAAAGGACGGAATATATCCGGTTACCTGGACATGAAGCAGTGAAAAGAAGAAATAGAAAGGTATTTCTCCGTCTTCACAGCGAGCTACATGATAAAGAGCTTTATACATTTACTTGTGCATGATTTTAAGTTTCTATTTCCATTTTTGTCAGTAACTTTTCCTAATTTTTGGCAGCTTTTTCTATTTTTGGTAACTTTTCCTAGATTAGTATTCTTGTATGTTTCTTGGATTATTGTATTCCAAGATTTGTACTTGTGATAAACTTGGTATTCTACAAGTAAGTACTTTCCCCTTATTTAGTAAGTTTCCCAAAATAGCAGGTTTCTATAAAGATAACTTTCAATAAAAATACAGTTTTCCATTAATTAGTAACTTTCTAAAAATAGCAGTTTTCGCTCCATCAAGTGTGAACTAACTTTCTAAAAAGTACCTAGGTTCCATAATTAGTAACTTTCTAAATAGCAGGTTTCTATAAATAGTAACTTTCTAAAAATAGCAGGTTTCCATAATTATGTCTTGGATTAATAATAATCTATTGTTATTAATTTAGATAAATCATGTTATTTAATATACTTTAGGTATAATTGGTAATTAATTATAATTAGGGATATAAATGTCATTTTCATGATTTCAAGGGTAAAAACTGTAGTTAATTAAAGTTAAAAGTCTAAAGGAATACAAATATTTAATCATGTGCTTTATTTCCTCTTGTTTTATTATTTTTCTCCGATAATTTTCTTGATAACAAAATTAACACGAAATCATTAACCCTTCATAATTATTTAAGTTTCTTTTAATTAATTAAACACGTACGAGAGTAATTTAATTATTGCGATGACAACCACTTGATAATTTAATCACAAATATGGGGCCAGAAATCCCCATTGTGGGCCGGACCCTATTAATGGGCCGAATATACAAATAGCCCAAAATCAAAACGAGCCGAGTGGCCTTGAGCCGGTTAGCCCGAAATGAAATACACCATAAGCCCAATTAACAATAAATTTCATAAGCCTACATTTTAGCCGAAATCCATTAAGTCATAAGCCCTAATTTTAAGCCGAAACAATTAAGCCAAGCCCACATATATGCCGAAAATCATTAGGCCATAAGTCACTATTTAAGCCGAAAATCAATAAGTTAATAAATCCACATGTTAGCCGAAATGATTTAATTCATAAGTCCACATATTAGTCATAATGATAAGTTCTATAAGGTCCACTTGTTTAATACCAACTGAATTGACGATTACGCTCAATTCCCACGCCTACAATAATATTTTTAACATGCTTATGAATTCTCCCTTGTCACCATAACCGCCTCGAAATGTCAAAATAAAAAAAAAGATATATGTGCCAAGTACCCTAGGCCTGGGTCTCGGCTTAGATTTCCATGGCCATATAGCAACACGAAACACCCCCTTATATTATGCCTAGATTAGATTTATATTATTCAACAACAAGACATGATTTTAATTTAATAACCTCGCCATTTACATCCATTTCTAGTAGTATTTCATGGATACATTTTATTATTTCAATTTCACATGATGCACAATATTCATGCTGTATAAACATCAAAAAGCAAGAATTAGAAAAGTTTTTCATAGATCGCCTATAAGGTGGGAAATGATCAAGGATGGAATAGAGATAGAAAACACGATGATTCCCCACAACAATGAATGAAAAAACACCTTCCTCTTCTTGTGGGTGCCCAGCCAGGTTTGGAAAATAGAATAGGGATTCTTATTATTTTTTTTTATGTAACAATTTAAATGAGGTAATAACCTAAGTTTCTTGTATTTATAATTAGGACCTTGGCTTTTGGGCTCCTTAAAAAATTTAAACATGGAGTCCTTTTCTTTTCCTTGTGTCTCCGAATTACTCATAATCCCAAAAAGCAATTAGTTTAGTTTTTTTTATTTTTTTTTTCCCATCGTAATTTGTAATCTTCTTGTGTTTAAATTTTCATAATTGCTAAATATTGTATTTTCATAATTTCTGTAATTAAACTGAAATTTATTTAAGCTTTTATAGATTTTCTTGCATTAGGGGTATTTTGGTAATTTTACACTTATTGAAATTTTTAGGTTTTACAACTCTCCCCCCCTAAAAGAAAAATTCGTCCTCGAATTAGAAACATGACACGACTGAAAAGAACATACCAGATCATGGAAGAAAATAATGATAAGAAGTCCGTATAGACTCTTCGGTCTCCCAAGTGGCTTCTCGCTCAGGATGATTCCTCCAAAGAATTTTAACAAAAGGGATCATCTTGTTCCTCATAACTCTGTCCTGACGGTCTAGAATAGACTCAGGCTCTTCCGTATAAGATAAATCCTCACGGATCTGATCGAATGGATAAGAGACAACGTGAAGAGGATGATACTTGTAACCTCTGAGTAATGATACATGAAACACATTGTGAACATGAGATAGCTGAGGAGGTAACGCCAAACGATAGGAAACCTCACCAACGCGATCAAGAATCTCAAACGGTCCTATGAAACGAGGACTAAGCTTGCCCTTGATACCAAAACGCCTGACTCCACGTGTAGGTGATACTTTCAAGAAAACATGTTCACCCGGCTGGAACTCTAACGCTCTGCGATGTCTGTCGGCGTAACTCTTCTGACGAGTCTGAGCTTCCTTAAGCTTTTCCCTGGCGACGGCGACCTTTTCATTAGTCACCTCAATCATCTCCGGACCCTCAAGAATACGTTCACCAACCTGATCCCAACAAATAGGAGCACGACATTTCCTACCATACAACATCTCGAAAGGAGCGCATTTAATGCTCGCATGCCAACTGTTATTGTAGGCAAACTCCACTAGACATATATAGTCATCCCAATTTCCTGCCCATTCTAAAGCACATGAACGTAACATATCCTCTAATGTTTGAATCGTACGCTCCGACTGTCCGTCGGTCTCAGGATGAAAAGCTGTACTAAACTTGAGCCTGGTTCCCCAAGCTTTCTGTAAACCTTTCCAGAAACGAGACGTGAAACGTGGATCTCTATCTGACACGATCGCTGATGGAGTACCGTGTAATCGAACAATTTCTTGTTGGAACATTTCTGCTAATTTACTAACGGGGTAATCCTTACGGATAGGAAGAAAATGTGCCGATTTAGTCAAGCGATCTACAACAACCCAGATAGCATCGTGCTTCCTCTGAGTCCGTGGTAACCCGGTAACAAAATCCATGGATATTTCGTCCCACTTCCAAACAGGAATCTCTAACGGTTGCAATAGCCCACTTGCACGTTGGTGTTCAATCTTAACCTGCTGACATGTTAAACACTTTGACACAAACGTAGCCACATCGCGCTTCATACCACTCCACCAAAAGTGTTGCTTGAGATCGTGGTACATCTTCGTCGAACCTGGATGAATCGAAAATGGAGAACTATGAGCCTCAGTCATCAAGGCTTCTCGAAGTGTAGGATCCTCTGGTACGCATAATTTAGTACCCTGCCACAAAATGCCATCGTCATCAATGCGAAACTCGGTCTGCTGATCAATATTCTGAATAATTGCCCAGATTTCTCCGTCATCCTTCTGAGCTGTCTTGATCTGTGAAATTAGGTTAGGCTCAACCCTCAGACTAGCCCAAAAACCACTCTGTCCACGAACACATAATTCGATATCCAAACGCTCAAGGTCACGAATAATCTCTTCTTCCACCTTGATACCAGCTATCATACCCGACTTCCTACTCAAAGCATCAGCCACCACATTTGCTTTACCCGGATGGTACTGAATGTTGGTGTCATAATCCTTCAATAACTCCAACCAACGCCTCTGTCTCATATTTAATTCTCGCTGCGTGAAGATATATTTAAGGCTCTTATGATCGGTAAAAATATCACACGACTCGCCATAAAGATAATGTCTCCAAATTTTGAGAGCGAAGACAACGGCTGCTAACTCCAGATCATGAGTAGGATAGTTCACCTCATAGGGCTTTAGTTGTCGTGAGGCATAGGCAATCACTTTCCCATGCTGCATGAGTACACACCCAAGACCCTTCTTAGAAGCATCACTGTAAATCTGGAATCCACCTGTACCAGATGGGAGAGTAAGAATAGGCGAGGAAACCAAACGTTGCTTAAGCTCTTCAAAAGCTCTTTTCTCTCGCTCTCGTTCCATACAACTTCTCTCCCTTATATCGCTATAAGCTTAGTTAAGGGTAAGGCTAATCGTGAGAAACCCTCTACGAATCTGTGGTAATAACCTGCTAATCCAAGAAAACTCCGTACCTCGGTCACAGACGTCGGTCTTGGCCATTTTGTGATAGCCTCAACCTTCGCCTGGAAATCATAGTATTATCCTTCTGCTGAAACAATGTGACCCAGAAATGCCCACCTTACTCAACAAAAATTCCGCACTTTTGAAAACTTTGCATATAATTCTCTCTGTCGTAAAAAATCTGAGATTACGTGCTAGGTGCTCTTAGCTTCGTGTTCCTCCATAGACCTTAGAGAAAAACCAGACATATCATCGAATGAACACGATGACGTAACTTGTCCTAGAATTCATGAAAAACTCGTTTCATCAGGGTCCATAAATACAGCCTGAGCATTCGAGAAGAACCAAAGCATAACAAAAATTCATAATGACCATAACGTGTGCGAAAAAGGCAGTCATGGAAATGTCCCATGATCTTCACTCGCAACTGATGGTAACCAATCGTAAAAAATCTTGAAAAATGTTTAGCGCCCTGAAGCTGATCAAATAAATCATCGATCTTGAAGGGGAAAACGAAATTACAATCGTGATCTTGTCAATTCACAGTAGTTCGATACATAATCTACATGCTACCGTCCTCATCTTGACAAACAGAACCTGTGCACCAAGTGCATACACTCGGGGCGAATAAAACCTCGCTCCAACAAACTCCTGTAAATACTGATACCTTCAAACTCTTTTTATTCAAATCGGTGCCATGCGATAAGGAGCATTGTAGATTGGCTCAGCTCCGGAATAAGTCAATGTTAAACTCATACATCGCGAATAGGAGTATTCCAGGAAGTTCATACCGAAATACACTCCCGAAAACCGGAAACATCATAATCAGTTGAAAAAAATCTGAATCATGAATAGAAAGAAACGTCAGAAGTCGTGTCATAGTATGATAGCCAAAAACCTTTCACAGCCAGCGATAGTAAGGTACGGCTTTTAAAGCGGAAATGATCGTTCATCAGATTTTCCGTAAGGAACCAGATAAATAAATTCATGAGCATAGAATATCGCCGAATATAGCACACGGGAATGACAGTCAATCATAGCACGGTGTGCTTGCTAAACCAGTCTATACCCAAATATGTCCAAACCACCCATATCCAAGGGAAATGCATTAACAACGAATCTGTGTCAACAACCTGTAGAGGAATAATCTACAATATACATAGGGTAATACGTTGCGGAGTCTTTCATGGGCGTGGATATACAAATTACATGATTCAATAATATAGGGTCATAGTAAAACATGAAGCAAACTGGTAGTATAGTCACAGAATGTGTCGCACCCGTATCAAATAAAACAAATACGTGACTGCACGTCAGAATATAAATACATAGCACCAGTGACGGTACCTGAAGTCTTGGCGGCCTTAATCCTGAGTAATGACAAAGACACGCCGATTCAACTGGCTTCTTGTCAGCATGACCAGACGAACTAGCACCAGTGTTCTTCTTGCAGTCCCGCTGAAGATGGCCAGCCTGGCCGCATTTGAAACAAGTACCAGCAGCACGACGACACTCTCCTGGGTGTCTACGTCCACATGTGGTGCAAACATGGTGAGTATAACCCTCAGAGGTACCCTGGACTGCTGGGAACCTGATTAAAGATAGATCCATGAGACATGAACTTTGAGACATATGGAGAATAAACTTGTTATTTCAAATGATTTTACACCCAGTTGGTAGATCGGTCTGGGATTGCTGACCTCTGTTTCCCTTGGTCCGCGTCACCAGTACAGAATGCCAGAATTTCTGTTACCACATGACTGATGTTAGATTCATATCACATAACAGATAAAGACTATAACGATTAAGAATTGACCTTTGTGTTCACGAGAGTAGGTTGATCCTGTTATTGTTATTACGGTAGTTACAACCACCGCTTCTTCTGTCCAGATCCTGCCTGTCGATCTCTGTCCGTCATCACTCCTGACCGGGACTCCTGTGACAACCCGAGTTGACTATAAACGGGTGATAACGGTCCTCCACCCCCCCCTCTATGCCCTGAAAGAATAATTGGGTGGCACAGATATTATAAAGATATAGGATGATAAAACATGGGATAAGGTCTCAAAGATTCGATTACTGAAGGTTTAACCTCTTGACTGTAACGGTCAGACCTCTCACAATCATCCCTGTCACGAAGGATTACCTAAGTTGCGTGCACATCCATAACCTAGCAAACATCGTAGAACTGTATACACATTACATGGTCGATGATTGACTTTATGAAGACTCCTAACGAAAGTTCTTCGCCTGGTCCATCTGCAGTGCATCAACCAGTCCAAGAAAACACAGCTAGGCGGAGGAAACGCGGCAATGTACTCAGTACTATTCTTACTCGCCTTTGGGCGATGGAATGGTACTCTCTCTTCAAGCGCTCTTGTTCGCTCGAAGGGAAAAAACTGAAAGAAAGAACAACACTTTGAAAGCTGCCCAAGTCAAATAATGACCCACGCATCTCCACTTTGGCCTTCATAAGGCTTCCCACCAAGCCAACGCGTCACCCTCGAACTTATACACAGCCAAACCTGTTTTAAAAGCACCATACAATCCAACACGTCGAAGATCTTCTCAATATGGGAAGGATCCAATTCTCGACATCAACAGGCTAACAGCCAATTCTCGAACGAACGGGGTTCTGCTTATTGAAGCGCTCAGGCCCAAAATGAATAGTGACTGTAGAGCGATTACCACCCTAACTACAGACCAGTGCGGTACTCTTCGCGAACCTGCTCGCAGATCTGTGGAGCATGGCAACTACGCTGCCTGAACGGACCACATCCGAGTTCATCATCGGGAACGGATCGTTTCACACCTTTGACATTTGCTAAAAGGTTTAATGATTAAACGGTTAAAAGGACAAAAACGCGACCGAGAATAAACGTCGGATTCCTAAAGAACCTAATGTCTACCCAATCCTCACAGGTGAAGGTCAAGTTTTAGAGCCTAAGGTCCGAAAGCGCTGAGCTCTATGATACCATAATTGTAACCACCCCAAACCCTGCGTTCCAGCGAGTAAGGCCGAAACTCATAAACCATGGTGGTCATATCAAAGCATAATAAAGGCATAAATCATAAATGATAACAGAAGGACAAAGGGGGAAAAGCCGGAATCAAAACATCGCTCCCATTATGAATCAACATGAATAACGTAAAAGAAGTCTAAAGGACGAAACTGTGTCCAAGATAGTATAATCATATCAAAATGTCTGCGATTAAAGAAAGGAAGCTAAATGGTCCATTCCTAACACACACTCTCTCATAGCCCTAATCTCCCTCTAGATACCTGCCGTATAAGAAAGAGAAAAGAAAATCGGCTGAGCATAACGCTCAGTGAACGGATATAATAACAATGTAAGCAATAAGTATGAATCCTGGATAATAAGTATAAAGCAGCGAAAAGATCATAAGTGTCATGAGGAAACCTGGAGAATGCGTCATGAAGTATAGGAAATAAACATGTAAAGCATGGTAACGTGAAGTCAAAGATGTCATGAGATATCATGGATAGTATAAACGTAAATAATAAGGAATGCCCACGAGCTCATATAATCATACATGTCATAATAATAATGTCGTGAATACATGCAATATAGAGGGGCTGCCTAACATGTAAAAGAGGGTGACTCTATAATAATATGGGTAAAGGGATCAGCTCCAATGTGATGAGGATGTAAGCACACACCAACCAATCACCATGAACTGTGAAACATGTAAAGCTAGGAGATGCACCCATACGCCCCTGAATAATAATGATGGCCAAACATGAAATATAACTGGTAACATGAAAAGGGACGCCGCGTGAAATCAGTCTCAACGCGAAAGAGTCGTGACACAGGTGCCTCATGTGTCACGGTCATTGTACCTCCATGACTAGGTGGTAAGTCATGTAAATCATGGTCATGCGTATATATAGCTCGGAGCAATAGAATAAGTCTTGAAAATCAAACATGTAAAAGGATCAAGGCAAAAGACATAAAAATGGGAATCATAGCAGTTTCAGGGGATGAATCAGAAAAGAAAGAATGTCCTTTAACTGATAGGACGGAATATCCTTACCTTATGTCTCAGGCAGTAACGGAAAGAGATGGATAAGAAGATGACAGCCACTCCTGCTTAATGCGATCATACAAGTTAAAGGAACATATATAAGTTACTGTTTACAAAGATTAAAGGTTCTTTCCATTTTTAGTAACTTTCTATTTTTAGTAACTTTCCATAATTAGTATATTTCCTTGATTAGAACATTCAATGATTAGTATCTTGTTATAATAGGTACTTTCCAAAATAGCAGCTTCTGCTTATAGTAAGTTTCCAAAATAGACTTTCTCTAAATAGACTTTCTAAAAATAATACTTTCCTTATTTAGTAAGTTTCCAAAAATAGCAGGTTTCTATAAATAGTAAGTTTCTATAAATAGCAGGTTTCCATTAATAGCAGGTTTCTATAAATAGGTTATTTCCATGTTCAACACTTTCCATAATTAATAAGTTTCCCATTATAGTAATTATGTAACATATCATAAGGTTAGGGTTTTCATTCAATTATAATACTTCAGGGTATAAATAGTAATTAATTATAGTTAAGGGACTAAAATATAAACATAATTTACGTTCGTGATCTATTTACTTGTTTTTATAAATTTCCCGACACAAACCCGTTACTTGTTAAAAACCAACCAAACGAAATGACTAGACGTTTCCTTTTTAAAATATAACACAAACCCACTGCCCATTTATAACCCTCTCGTAAACCAAACGCACCCTGAACGATTTAAACATTCCATGTTCGTTTTAATATTTCACTTGGTTTTAAAAGGCGACGCATATTAAATTGAACATTACATGACAACGTAACTCGAAACCAAAATGACCCATGAGCCGAGTCCACTAGGGACTCGTCCCTGTCTCCTTTTCGAGACAACAATGCCAACCGGACCAAAACTTATAATGCGAGCACCCTTGTGGGTCTCGGCGTGTTTTACCCACTCGGCCAATGTGATATGTATGACTAGAGCCATAAGCTCTTGGCTTGCTTCCCTTTTCGGTCAAACCATACACGACTCAGCATGAGGCCACAAAAGCACTTGTGCCGAGCCCCAACCAATAACCACCATGTGCCGAAACCATTAGGGTCTCGGCTTGGTCTTGTTCGAGCCATACACCACACGACAACATCCCAAGGCCACAAAAAAATGCGTCGAGCCACAAGGGCTCGTCGACCCCTTTCTGTCGAGCAAACAAAAGCTGTCGAACACCCCTTTCTTTTAAATCCCAAGCAAATGTAATGGTCTAGCAACATGCAATATTCATTTTTACATCATAGTTATCACACTTTTCTTGTATAATTTCATGTATGGATTTATGATTTCATGTTATTTCATATTTCATGCATGCACACCTTTAAAATTAAGAAGGAAAGGAAAGAGGTAATAATATACCGATTACGGGAATCGATCTAGGAATGACAAGAACACGTAAACACCAATGGATCACGAACCAAAAGCTCAAAATTTCTTCTTGTTTTCTCCCTTGTGGTGCCGGCCGAATATAGGAGAGCTAGGGTTTCTTAAGATTTTTTTTTTAAATGGCATGATACTTAGATATATATATTTATAGATCTTGGGCTTGGGCTTATTATTAAATGAAATGGCCTTTTCTTGTGAGATGGGCGCCGGCTAGGAGGCCCAAAAAGAAAGAATAACTTTTATTTTCCGTGACAAAATTTCGTATTTCCCGCGTATTCGTGCTTTTCGTAAATTTTAATTTCTTGAATATAACTTGTCGTGATATATTAATTTCATACGTTTACTTGTAAGAGTTTATTATTTATTACTCTTTTAAACTTCCTGGTATTTTCATGTGGGGTTTACATTGTTCCTGAGTTTGCTTAAGATGGTCTATGTGAGCATCCCTATTTTGCAATACCTTAGGAGCTAAAGGATCTAAATCAAGCTTGAACATGCCTGGAATAATAGTGGTGGCATTTGGTATTTGTGCAACACTATAAACAATTTCTTAATATGATTTTTTAATGATGTAATCACAAAAACCTTATCTTGAATTTGAGCTTTTAAATCCTCATTTTTAGCAGATTTTAAGTCCAGTTTGTCAATTAAAGAGTCACTATGTTCTTTAGTATGAACACATGTCTTTTTGATTGAATCAAACTGATCTTTAAAAACCTGTTTCACATGATTAATTTTTTTACAAAGACGCTTGTTTTCCAAAATCAATTTTGCCACACTATTTTCCAGTTTCTCATTTATGGTCTCAAGTTCACATCTATCATAGTTTACAATCTCTTCCTTATTATTTCCTCTCAAAGATTTAATAATTTCCTTCAGTTTACAAATGGTAGTGTCTTTGTCTTGAAGCTGAGCTTTTAAATCTTTAATCTCAAAATATTCTAGAATTTCAAGAGCATTTTGATTATCACATGATTTATCTTTTTGAAAAATTTCTTGATTTAATTGTATTGTCAATTCAAGAGAAATACAATGTTTTTCAAGTTATGAGTAATTTTTCAAAAGATCATTATACGCCTGTTTTGATTTCGAAAACTCAACATCAAAATTTAAACACTTATCACAAGATTCACTTCTTTGTGTTTCCACATTTACAGATTCACCATTCACAGACATAGAATTCATCACAGTTAAAAGAACATCTTGAGACATGATTTGTTGTAAAAGTTGATCATTTTCCAAAAGGAGTTCTTTCTTAGCAATTTCCAAACATTGTTTGTCAACTAAAGACTATTGAACAGCAGTTTCCATTTGGTCAAAAATTGTTTGTACTTCCATTATTTCATTTAGAAGATCTTTATCAAAACACTGAGATATTTTTGTTCACATCTTCTTCTAAATTATGTATCTTCACCATCAATCACAAGCATAAGACAACAATTTATCTAAATAACAATACCATCATACAAGGTTGGTTTTATCCGCTGATCTTTCTTGGGATAAAACGGATTTTGATAACCTAGAGCTTGTTTGTGAGCATTATCATAAAAAACTTGTGGCTTTGTTAACATGTGCACTGTTTGAGCAGATTGACCCACTTTATAAATAATATTATCAAGTTCCTTGATCTTCTTTTCCAAATCAATTTCATTTTCCATATATTTATTTTCCATTTCTTTGGATTCGTTTTTGAAAACAGTGAATGTTTGCAATAAAGATTCCTTTTCTTTGATTTGTTTAGAAAGATTTTGCTTAAGTATGTCAACTTATTCTTTTAGTACTGGATTCTCTTTAATCATATCATCCATTTGAGAATCAATCATTTTTCACGACTGCTTAAATCAATATTAAGACGTTGTTTAAAAGTTTTGACTCGTTCCTTATATCTTTCAAGCTCAGCGGTTACTGATTCATTATTTTGTTCCTTATCAGCCTTTTCCCAATTATTTACATGATTAATCATTTGTTCCGACATTTGTTCAATCACAGATAAAATCATTGAATCTTGTTGTGCCTGCAAATTAATATCTTGAACAGTTGCCTGTTGTGTTTCTTGCAAATATTGAGAGTACAGAATGATATTGCTATCACTATGTATCTCATTATCTGTAAAATCCACAACTGGTGTTTGTTCAAAATCATGCATTGCATGCACACTTTGATTTTCCATATCATTAAGATAGGTTTCAGAATGAGGTACCTCTGAGATAACGTCAGAACCATAGTTGGAAATATTGGCCATGAGAACCGCTTTAGCATTTGAGATGTCATCACAGTCAGAATCATAAGTATCAAGATCCTCAGTCTGGAAAGCAGCATTGTTTGGAATGATTGTCTGAATAGCTTAACCGTCTGGAATCCCTAGATCTGCAAGAAATGCGAGTTGCTATTCATCTAAAATTTGTCCAGCTTCCTGAGCTTCAGCCAACATTGATTTATCTTTAAACCATGCAGCATTCCTTGGTCTCTTAGGTTGAGTGCATTGCCTAGCCATATGTCCTTCACCTTGACAGTTGTAGCATTTAACAACCCTTGCCTATCCACTTGCATTAGTTCCTCCAAAACTAGTAGCATTACCCTTATAACCATTACCAGAATAACTTTGCCCTTGTCTCCTCTGAACTTGTTGCACTGTGACTCTGCCATCTTGAATAGTGGCTTCGTTTCTTGGATTAGAAGAAGTTCTAAGTTGATTATTGGTTAAAGGGAATCTTGAAGAAGCTACAGCAGTTAGAAAAGCCATTACCTTATTGAGACAAGCAATTGGATCATCTCCTGGAGAGAACACAAGAATAGCAAGACCTGAGTCTATAAAAGGTAACTCAGGCATAGGTTGTATCTTCGGGGGAGATTGTTAGCCTCAAAATATTGAGTCGAACAATGAAGTTCGTTCATTATGAATATTAGGTCTCGGTATTTATTTAATTAAATGTTGTAATATGCTAGAACGGGGATCGGGCTCGTTAATTAATCTAATATTGTACGCGTTTCGGACTAAGGTCCAATATAATCCCGAGCCCGACCCAAGTTAACATTAAACCCGGCCCATGGCAAAAGCCCATCCGGCTACAAGGGTATAAATACCCCTCTTCAAGTGTAGAGAGGGTGTTGGTCTCATTTTGTTTTTCACACATTAAAAATCAACCATCTCTTTTTCTTCTCTCTACTTTCTCTCTCTTGTTTCTCTCTCTAAAATTCTTTCATATTCTTCTTTTCTATTTTTCTTATCAAATAAAAAAAGTGAAGTGAAAGTGTTCTGGGTTATTAACATTTGGTATCACTCGCCACGGGGTGGGTTTGGTGATTTGTTTATGCTTATTTGTGAGCTTTTTCATTCGGCTTATTTATACGCTAAATAATCATTCGGATTATTTATTTGCTTATTAACTGTTCTCATTTTTACCTCAAACGTTTTTTGGGCTCAAATCCATTTGGGCTTACTGTGATAGCGTGCGCCGTTTTTTCAATATATGTCACACAGTAGCTTATTTTCAATATATTAGGGTGTGTTTGATTCGAAATCAATATATTTGTTTTATTTGAAAAAAAAACGTGTGCGTCTTTACAAGCTTATTAGTTTTTCGTGGGCTTATTAAGTGGTTATAAGACATATTTTACAAGCTTATTGTTATCCTCTTCTTCATGGCTTATTTGTGTTAAAAGAGCTTATTACAAGCTTTTGGTTAACGTTTTTGTGGACCACACCGGTTGAGAAAAGAAAACGACAACAAGAAGAGAAGGACGACGGTACACCGAATTCGCAAAAAAGGAGGACATCGAATTCGCAATCTTCTTTTTGTAACCGAATTCGCAGCAATTATTTTTTAACAGAATACACGGCACTCTGTGGTAACCGAACTCGCAATTACTTCATTAACCGAATACGCAATTTATGTAGTCATCGAATTAGCAACCTTGTGAAGGAACCGAACTAGCAACTTCTTCTAGCAACCGAATTCGCAACATCAACGTGAGAAACGAATTAGCAATTATCAAACGCAAAATATACAAGTTTTAAGTAATTTTGTATTTTTTGGTTTCTGTTGGGATTAAAGCCTCTTGATGCTGTTTGGAGATTACTACTGCTAAGTGGAAGTTAAGACTGCTAAGGTTTGTTACTGTTGCCAAGAAAAACTTAGTGCTGTTCAGTAATCTTAGTGAAAAATATGCTAAGCAGTTAGTACTGTTAGTTGCTACTGCTAGAGTATATTACTACTGCTAGTGTAACTTAATACTGTTAGTTACAACTGCTAGTGTAACTTAGTACTGCTAGTAAAGTTAATACTGCTGGTGAAGGATGAAGAAAAATATTCTAAGTAGTTATTACTGCTTGTACACGGTTAATGCTGCTGGTGTATAAGTTACTGCTGCTAGTGTTCAAAGTTACAACTGCTGAAGGATTACAACTGCTAATGGATAAAGATTGCTCAGAGAAAAGATAAAGATTGCTTTTGTGATATGTATGTGATATTTATGTAAAAGATACGTATAAGTTATTTGTTTAGAAGATCATGATAACTTAGGAAAATATTATAAGCCAGTTAGGACTCCTTGGTGTATAAAAGGAGGTCCTAGGGCATAGAGTTAGATATCTAGAAATCGTTTTGTTTTGATATCAATATAGCTTCAAGGTTTTGTAAACCCTAACACTATTAAGAGTGTTCGTATTATATTGAGGCTGAAAGTTTAGTAAACTGTTTCTTATTGATCTTATTCATTTTTGTTTCATTGAAATTCTTCTTGGTATCATTGACTAGATTTCGCATAGTCTGTGATATTCACAATCAAAGTTTCTATCATAGTTGTTTTGAATTTATTCAATACAACTTAGCCTTATACAAGCTAAGCAAGATCTATTCTATTGGGATCAACAAGTGGTATCAGAGCTTGTGAGAAGCTTTGAATAAGAAGAAACTTTACTACACACAAGATCTACTTTTTCAAGAAGCAATGGATTCTCAATCTACTCAAACCATCAAGCTACCCATACTCCAACCTGGTGAGTATGATCTCTGGAAGATGAGGATGGAGCAGTACCTACAGTGCATTGATTACACTCTATGGGAGATCGTAGAAAATGGTAATGCACCCATAGTAACAAAAACTGTTGATGGTAAGGAGACTGTTATCCCTCCTACAAGTGTTGAAGAGAAGGCACAAAGAAGGGCAGAGTTGAAGGCAAGAAGCACTTTGTTGATGGCCTTACCTAATGAGCATCAATTAAAGTTCAACTCATACAAGGATGCTAAGACACTGATGCAGGCTATTAAGAACAGATTTGGAGGTAATACTGCTACAAAGAAAACTCAAAAAAATCTTCTAACGCAGCAGTATGAAAACTTTGCTTCATCCAGCACAGAGGTGATTGAACAAACCTATGAAAGGATTCAAAAACTAATTAGTCAACTAGAGATGCATGGTGAAGTTATCCCTCAAGAAGACATCAATCAAAAGTTCTTGAGAAGTTTTCACAAGAATGGATTATGCATACTATTGTGTGGAGGAACAAACCAGAGATTGAAACATTGAGTTTGGATGACCTCTTCAACAACCTGAAGGCTTATGAATCAGAGGTCAAGGGGACATCTAACTCAACCACAAACTCACACAATGTAGCCTTTCTGTCCTCTAGCAGCACTAACAGTACAACTAGAGCAGTTAATACTGCTCAGGGTGTTAATACTGTTGATCCGATCCATATAGTCTATATATAATAAAATATATATCCTAAATATCTCAAATTAATTATAGTATAGAGAGTATCCCGTTTGATAAAAATTGCTTGAGGACAAACAATATTATATCTCCCGAATGTCGTATCCCGACAAGAGGTGAATTTGAAATTCACAAAAGTGTTTTGTTTGATGCTTGAATATCGAATATTTTTGTTTTTGATTTCTAATCCTAAAAATGCAAGAGAAACTAAATAAAAGGCACGCTAAACTAGAAATAACGGGAATTAAACATTTAAAGCTATTAAATTCTACGCTAAATTAAACGCGACTAAATACCTAAAACATCAAATTTAACCCTAAGACTTCAAATTGCAAATCTATAAAACCTAAATGAATTAAAATAATTTTTGAAAAAGAAATAACGAGAATTAAAAACGCGACTAATTAAGCAAATAACACAAATTTAAATTCTAAAAATGCAAAATGCTAAATTTTAAACTTAAATGTACTAAAATAATTTTCAGAACAGAAAATATATTTTTTGAAACTTTTTTATATTTTTAAACAATTATAAATACTTTTAATCTAGAAAAAACATTAAAAATAGTAAACTAATTTATAAAAATCTAGAAAAATTACAGAAGATACTTTAATCTATTGCTAATGTAAGAAAAATAAAAACTGGAAATAAGCTAAACGGATAAGCTGCAATGAGCATATAAGCCTAATAAGCAAAACTGCTAAAAGAGAATAACAATTAAATGATGCTAAGGTTATTAAACGAAAAATACTCAAGGGCAGATGGTAGAGGGTGTGTGTGTTAAAGTGTTGGGAGTTAAGGGAGAGGTCACAGGTTCGAAAGCTTGTGACCTTTCTATATTTTTTTATTTTCTTTTTGAAACAGCTAAATTAAGTGAAAATAAGCAACTTTAAAAAATGAACTTTTTGGTAAAACTTATTAAAAAGCTTAGTAAAAGCTACATTAAAACTGACAGATTTGCTTTTAAGCTTTTGAGGAAAAACAAGCTAGAACTAATTGGCTTTTTAGACTTAATAAGCTACTAAGTAAAGCAAATAAGCTTAAACAGATTAACACCTACAGCTAATAAGCACATATGATTCAAGATAAGAAATCAAATTAAGCTAAAAAGTTCTAAAAAGCTAAAAGGACGGCAGACATAAAAAAGCCAGTTTCTAAGGACAAAAGACAAAATTTAAGTTGAGTTTAAGTCAAATAAGCACTTGGAAAAAGGTAAAAGCTTAAAACGGATTAAATTTGATATCCAAAGAACACATGGAAGCTAAAATTAAGGAAATTGGACTAGAAAATAAGCTAGGAAAAGGACTTTAAAAATGATAGACTGGCTAATATTTTTGGCTTTTTGAAAATTAATGACACTTTTGCAACTTAAGAACAAGACTTAATAAGCTAAGAAAAAGTTTAAAAGCTAAAAATAGATTAAGAGATTGACTTAATAAGCTAATACAAACTAAAATTAAGCTAGATTTAACAAAAAATAAGCTAGAAATAAGGACTTGAAAAAGTGACAGACTACTAATATTTTTTTTTGGCTTTTTGGATTTTAAAGGACAAATAAGCTACTGCAGACCTAATTTTAAGCTACTAAATGATGACTAAATATAAAAATAAGCTTAAACAGATTAAGCTTATACCCTAGTGAGCTTATGTTATCAATTTCAGACCTTAAAACAAGCTTAATCTAATCTAAATTTGTTAATGAAATCAGGACTTTTAACTTGTGAAATTGAGATTTAAGAAACTATGACAGATTTGACTAAAAACTTTATTGACAAATGCACACTTAACCAAGCTTAATTCTACTGCATAATGGACTCAAAACTAACATGAAATTGACAAAAAATAGCACCTAATTAAGATCTAATCAAATAAGCTAAATTATAAGGCAAGAAACCCACAGATTCAAACCCTTCATAGATTAAACCTTAACTTTGATTTTTAAACTTAAACCACTTATTAAAACTGACTTATAAGCTTAGTTTGAGCTTATCAAACTTGGCTTAAAGGTCACAAGGCAAACTAACAGTACTAACCTAGGTTAGTACTGCTTGTGCCAAACACCCCTTAATAAGTTTGAAAAACATATTTAAGCTTAAATAGTTTAAAATAAGTTGTAAAAACTTAAAACAGACTAAGATCTAAGTCTATGGAGAACTTTTAAGCAAAATTTAACCACAAATAAACACTAATCAATAAGCTAGAATAATAAGCATATTTTTGGTTTTTTAGACAGTTTTAAGCAAAAACTTAAACTAATTGAATCTAAACTATAAGCAAACAATTCTAAGCATTAATAAGACTAAATAAACAATAATAAGCAATTATAAGCAACAATAAGCCGAATTTAAGCTAAACAAGTAATAAAGCTAAAAATGGAAAATATAGTGTATACCTTGATCCTAGCTCAAACAAGGATCTAAAACTGCTCTTAGAGCTATTCTAACAAGCTGGTGAGGTCTATAAGCCCTTCCATTATTGGCTTATCATCTAAAAAGCATTCCATAAGAGCATAGGTAATTTTGAGTGATATTTTTTTGATGTTTTTAGACAGATTTTATAATCTGATTTATAAAAGCTATAAGTTGATTAAGAAATGCTTATTAGAGTATAATAGAGCTTATTATCTTATTAGGTGAGATCTAGAAACATAATTGCTTAATAAGTAAAGACAGATTATATGAAAGCTTAAACTAATATACAGATTTTATTAAAACTTAAATGAGAGTACATTAAAACTTGAATTTGAAATTACATTAAGCATAAAAAACAGAAAATAAGCTAATAAGACTATAAAATTAAGCTACTAAAAACTACTTCTACTCTGTAAGCTAGACGCCCTCCTCTCTGTGAACTCCATTCCTATTTATAGCCTTGAGAAGAAGGATCCAGAACATGAGACGCTCCTCCATCTTCTAATCTTAGCCCTTGATTCCATCTTCATCATCTGAGCCCTTGATAATAAACCACATCCCATCCACCAATCATATAGCTCCGGATTGCCAGCGTGTCTTAAATAGGTGTTAGAGGTGTCAGACGTGACTTTCTAGAAGCACTTAAGAGCGTGTGCGTGGTGAGGTTTTACTTGTGTGTGTGTGTGTAGCAGGGTAAATTAGATTTAGGAGGGAAATGGGTAAACGATAAACAGTGATTTGTTTCTTTGACCCGTGTTTGACCCTTTGTTTATAAAAGTTGGGCTCGGGTATTTGGATTTGGGCTTGGAATGGTTACTTGGGCCAAGGTTAATGGTATTATGGATTTGTAGAATGTATAAGACTTAGGTTTTTAGGCTTATAAGCTAATGGGCTGACCCGACCCATTTAAATGGGTACGGGTTGGCCCATTAAGGATGTATTTGCCTTTGGCTTTGATTTCTCGTACTCTTCTCATTCTCGTGCTCGGTTTTGTCCGTTTTGCTTTGTTTTTGTTCTTTTGTGATAAATCCATACATGCAAGACACAATTCACAATACAAACAAATACAATGCATTCTTATGTATTTTTGGTCATTATTGGTCTTTTTAGCTTGTTTTATTAGGTAAAAGGTATGTGTATTTAAGCACATACCAAAATCCCCCATACTAAGTTATTGTCGTGTCCTCACGCAATGTCAAAAATACAAACTTAGAAAACCAACAATTTCAACCCCCTTAGACTATTTACCTCGAAAAGTAGCTAAGTGTTCATCTAAGGGGATTAAGAAATCACTAGTTTTAAAAAGTCCCCTATTTTACCATTTTTATGCATTTATTATTATACATATCATAACTTTAAGGACCTTGGAACAATAAACACTAAAAGGATAAATTCATCGTCCTTGATTTTTCACCCGCCCCAAACCAAGCTTAAAAACGAAATCATTGTTAAATACAAGTTAAGATGCTAACACTACTCATAAATGCTAATTGTGAATGCATAGCTACTTTCCGCTCCCTAATTCCTAGATCCTCTAAAGATTTTATTATTATTATTATTTGTGACAAATAAATTAATGTCTTATTCATATAAAGTAAACCCGGTTTAGACCACAATTAGTTTGAAATCCTTTCCTAAAGAGATGATATGGTGAGAATGAGGTCCACATTAAGGTTCTAATTTCGCACGATTTAGGGGTTATCCTTTTTAGATAACCTCGGAGTCGAAATTTGGCTTCATTATTATTATTATTGCAACATTATTAAACCTCGGTCCTTTAAACAACTGCCACATCAGTATGAGAGCCGACCATGGTCCAGGAGTCTTATTTCGACCTCAGTGCTCCTCGACCTTTTTGAAGACTGCAACATCGGTTGTGAGCCGACAAGATGCAGCAAACTTTTATCAGTCTCGGATTATTATTCTTACTATGAGCCTTCTTTTGAAGACTGCCACATCGGTTGTGAGCCGGCAAGAGGCAGTAAACTTTTATCAGCCCACAGTTTTTATTATTATTATTATTACCTCCACCCTTTAAACGACTACCACATTGGTTGTGAGCTGGCAAGAGGTAGTGGTCTTATTTCGGCTTCGGTTTATTACATAACTATAATTATTATAGCCAAATTTCAAGTCATGTGGTCTTTTAACTACCTAGACAACGGTAGTGAGCCGTCAGGAATCGGTAGCATATTTCCCACAACACTGACAAAAACTCGATGTGTACCTTACTTTCACCAGAAGGAATCTCTACGAAGGGATTTAAACTAAGAATCGCAAAAACCAAAACAAGTTAATTTATTCAACAATTTTATAACGTTTATTAAGCTGATGGGAGCAAAAAGCCACAATTAACCTCTATGAGCCTTAAAGAGTTCCAACTACTCCACGCTTAGCATCTAAACTTTTATATTAAAGCTTCTATCATTTCTCGTCATTCGTAAATTTAAAATCTTTACTAAAAGATACGTGAATGGGTGCTTAGTCCTAATCAAACACAGCTTTGCAAATTTAAAAGTCATATATGAAACTTGCAATCTCTTAGCTTTTATAAGCGAGAATTCGCGTTATTAAAGCTTCATGTATAAAAGACTTAGCAAAAAGCTTAATTTATATAATTAGAGGGCAAGCTAAGCGCAACATGCTCGATCAAGTCAAAATTTAATCCTAAAAAGACAAAACTACGTGTCAAAACACTTATTCTATTTTAAAAAATTTAATTTTGGCATATTTTTTCTATTTTTTTGGTGCATAAACGAGAATTACGTTAAGGACAAGGCAGCAAAGTAAGATCGAATCGAAAGATCCCCCATCAAGAACTACACATTTCCCTCAATGTGAGACTAATCACCCCATACTAATTTTCAAGGCATAATCCAAATATTAAGGGGTCTCTACGCAAATCTAAAGCCATTTATTAATTATGCTAATAGCTAAACGTTAATCAATAAGATCTTGGATATCGGATTCCCATATAAAATCATGCTAAAGATTGAAGATCGAGTGGACGATGGACAAAACCACGAGCACTAGAGTCTTCATAATCCAGGACAATCCTAGACATAAAACACAAAACATGAAACACGAGAAAGGAAAAGGCGAGCCTCCTCACATCACACACTTATTAATTAATTATTGATATACTACACGAAGGATAAGCATGGGCTTGCTACCCACGAAGCGCTTGTTTGTTGATAACCGAGTCACGAGCTTGACCGACCCCGAAATTTAGTGTCCATGGAAAGTTTTAGCAGATCCGGGACAACCATCGGTGGTATGTCCCCACCAAATAGGTTTGATCTATACCGTTCACTGAAATTTGGTTACGTTCGGTTTTGAGATAACTCGATGGTTCCATAATAAAAAACTTAAGCAACGGTGAACAGTCAAGTCCAACGGGTTTTGAGCTTGCCCGAAGATGATCTTTAATCGAGAATTGAAGAGAAGAACTCGATCACCAACATTGAAAACGCGGTTCTTAATCTTGGAGTCATGAATCTTCTTCGTTTTCTCTTTGTAGATTAAAGAGTTCTCGTAAGCTTGATCCCGGAGTTCATTTAATTCATTCATTTGAACTTTTCGGTGATCACCCGCGGTCTTAAGGTCAAAATTACAATGCTTTAAGGCCCAATAGGCCTTGTGTTCAAGTTCAATAGGAAGATGACAAGCCTTTCCGTACACGAGCTTATAAGGAGTGCACCCGATGGGTGTTTTGAAAGCGGTACGGAAGGCCCATAATGCATCATCTAACTTATCGGACCATGAAGCACGATTTTCACCTACGGTCCTTTCTAAGATACGTTTCAAACCACGATTTGAAACCTCTACTTGTCCACTCGTTTGTGGATGATACGCGGTAGAAAGACGGTGGGTAACTCCATACTTAAGCATGACCTTCGCGAATTGGTCATTGCAAAAATGGGTACCGCGATCACTAATTATAGCACGAGGAGTTCCAAATCAGGCAAAAAGAGATTTCAAGAATTTAACAACGACTCGGGCATCATTAGTGGGGAGCGCTTTTGCTTCAACCCATTTAGACAAGTAATCGACGGCCACGAGAATGTACTTGTTCCCTCGAGAAGATGGGAATGGTCCCATAAAATCGATGCCCCACACGTCAAAGATCTCGCATACTTGAATTGCATTTTGAGGCATTTCGTCTTTTTGCGAGATTTTGCCTTGACGTTGACATGAGTCACATGACTTTACCATGTCATGGGCATCGCGGTAAATTGTCGGCCAATAGAAACCGGAATCAAAGACTTTCTTAGCGGTGTAGTTCGCACCATGATGTCCCCCGGTGGGTCCATTATGGCAAGCCGTGAGGATATCAACGAATTTTTGGCCGTAAACACATCGTCTAATCACTTGATCCGTACAAATCTTAAACAAGTAGGGGTCGTCCCAAAAATAATGCTTAACGTCCTTAAAGAATTTTTTCTTTTGTTGGGACGACATCCCTTTCACTACAAAATTTCCCGCATGGTAATTTGCAATGTCGGCAAACCACGGGGTATTAGAATCACCATGAAAAGATATCATTCCAAGGGTCTCGAGAGGAAATGTTTCGGTAATTTCCTTTTTCTCGAGATCACCTTGATGAGGGTTCTCTAATCTAGACAAATGGTCGGCCGCGAGATTCTCCGCTCCTTTTTTATCACGAATAATGACATCAAATTCTTGGAGTAGGAGAATCCACCAGAGCAATCTCGGCTTAGCATCTTGTTTAGCAAGAAGATACTTGAGAGCCGAGTGGTCCGTATACACTATGGTCTTTGATAAGACTAAGTAAGGCCGGAATTTCTCGAAAGCATACACCACGGCTAATAATTCTTTTTTCGTAGTCGTGTAATGTGCTTGAGCATCCGTCATGGTCTTACTTGCATAGTGTATAGGCTTAAAATGTTTGGTCTTACGTGTGGAATCTAAAATAATCTGATAGACTCTAAGATCGTTTAAACTCGAGATGGGTTAGATCTCATCTAGGATTATAAACATCAAAGATTAACAATAGGAACAATGATGTTTAACAAGGTTTTATTATTCATATGTTTCCTCTAAGCCCCAATTCTAGATGATTGATTATAGAACGGTTACAATCTAACATGGATTATAAGATCCTTGGGGCTACACTAACTATCACTCTAGGCGTTTACAAAGAACCATACGCCTAGACACACACACACCTTTAGTCGATAACATTCTCTGTGCACACAAAACTATGTGTCTATGATCTCTTTATATAGGGAGAGATCAAGACTTAGGAATCTAAAATAATCTGATAGATTCTAAGATCATTTAAGCTTGAGATAGGTTAGATCTCATTTAGGATTATAAACATCAAAGATTAACAATATGCAGCGGAATAATAACAATAGGAACAATGATGTTTAACAAGGTTTTATTATTCATACGTTTCCTCCAAGCCCCAATTCTAGATGATCAATTCTAGAACGGTTACAATCTAACAGGGATCATAAGATCCTTAGGGCTACACTAACTATCACTTTAGGCGTTTACAAAGAACCATACACCTAGACACACACACCTTTAGTCAACTACATTTTCTATGCACACAAAACTATGTGTCTATGATCTCTTTATATAGGGAGAGATTAAGACTTACAAAGGAAGATAAACATTTCGTCATGAAAGGCAACTCAAACGGGGTTACTGAAGACAAGGTAAATCAATTAAGATCACATCGAAGATCCCCCATAACTAAACTACACATTGTCCTCAATGTGAGACGTGTCACCCCATACCTAAATCATGACATAATCCAAAAATTAAGAAGGGGTCACTCTTATACGTAAAACTAAAGCCGTTTATTAATTATTGCTAATAGATAAGCATTAATCAGATAAGTCAAGATATCGGATTCCCAAAAATATAAGCATAGCCGAAGAATTAAAGATCGAGTGAACATGGACAAAACCACAAGCCACAAATAAAGAAGTCATCAATCCAAGGCCATCCTGGACATAAAACACAAAACAAAAACAACGAAGAAAGGAAGAGAGCCAAGCCTCCTCACAATACACTTATTCATAAATATATAACAAACTAACAACAAGGATAGGCATGTGTTTGCCACTCATAAAGCGCTTGTTTTTTATAACCTCGAGTCACGAGACTAACTCGACCTGAATTTAGTGTCCATGAGGAAAGTATGGAGATCCAGGACAACCATCGGTGGTATTCCCCTCCAAAATAGTATTTACACGTCTATGAACACCCCCGTTATCACTTTGAAATTTGTCCGTTAAAGAATGAGAAAACATCGAAGGTACCCAAAAGGGAAACCTGAGCATAGGTGAACGTCCGGTCCAAACGGTTTTGACTGGCTTGCCTGAGACAAATCTTTAATCAAGAACTTAAAGAGAAGAACCTAATCCCAACGATAGAAAACGAATGAGCGGTTTTTAATCCATGGAGCCATGAATCTTCTTGATTTCCTCTTCGTAGATTAAAGAGTTCTTGTAAAGCATGATCACAGAGTTTCAGTTAATACATTCATTTTAACTTTCTGATGATCACGTCCTATCTAAAGGTCAAAACAGCAATGTTTCAAGGCGAATAAGCCTTGTGTTCAAGTTCAATAGGAAGATTACAAGCCTTTACGATACACTATTTATATGAGAGTGGCACCCATATGGTTTGTTATAAGAAAGTGGTACGGAAGGCCCAAAAAGTACATCAACCAAACTTATCGGAACCATAAACAACGGATTTTCACCTACGTCCCTTTCTAAAAAACGTTTCAAACCACATTTAAAAAACACTCCACTTGTCCACGGTCGTTTGTGGATGATGAAACCGTAGAAAGATTGTGGGGAAACTCCATACATAAGCATACCATCGCGAATTGGTCATTGCAAAAATGAGTACCGCGATCACTAATTATAGAACGAGGAGTTCCAAATTGGGCAAAAAGAGATTTCAAGAATTTAACAACGACTCGGGCATCATTAGTGGGGAGCGCTTTTGCTTTAACACCATTTAGACAAGTAGTCAACGGCCATGAGAATGTACTTGCTCCCTCAAGAAGACGGGAACGGGTCCATAAAATCGATGCCCCACACGTCAAAGATCTTGCATACTTGAATTGCATTTTGAGGCATTTTGTCTTTGCGAGATTTTGCCTTGACATTGACATAAGGCACATGAATTTACCATGTCATGGGAATCGCGGTAAATTGTTGGCTAATAGAAACCGGAATCGATAACTTCTTAGCGGTGTAGTTCGCACCATGGATGTCCCCGGTGGTCCCATTATGCAAGCGCCGTGAGGATATCACGGCTTCTTATCTGTGACACATGACGCTAATACTTGATCCGCATAAATCTTAAACAAGTAGAGGTTCGTCCCAAAAATAATCTTAACGTCCTAAATATTTCTTCTTTTGTTGGACGACATTCCCTTTCACTACAAAATTTCCCGCATTGGTAAATTTATAATGTCGAGCAAACCATCGGGGTACTAAAAATCACCATGAAAAAGATATCATTCTGAGGGTCTTGAGAGGAAATGTTTCGGTAATTTCCTTTTTCTTGAGATCACCTTGATGAGGGTTCTCTAATCTAGACAAATAGTTGGCCGCAGAGATTCATCGCTCCTTTTCTACGAATGAATATTATGACATCAAAGTCATTAGGGAGTAGGTCTAATCCACTTCCTACGCCATATCGGTTTAAGCATCTTATTAGGCAAAGAAAATACTCTAAAAGAGCTCTGTCTGTGGTCTGGATACACTACATCGTCTCACTTGCAAGACAAAATTGAGGCCGAAATTTCCTATTGAAAGCATATACCACAGACAATAATTCTTTCCTCTGATAGTACGTTGTAATGAGCCTAAGCCATACCGTCATCGTCTTACGTGCATAATCTAGTATAGGCTAAAAAATGTTGGTCTTACGTCCCTAAGACTGCACCTACCGCGTAATCACTAGCGTCACACATAATTTCAAATGGTAGGTCCTAATCGGAGGCAACTAAAATTGGGGCTTCGGTTAACTTCTTCTTAAGTATATTAAATGCTTCAATACATTCTTTCGAGAAAACAAACGGGGTTTCTTGTTCAAGAAGATGGGTCATCGGCCAGGCGATTTTAGAAAAATCTTGAATAAATCGACGATAAAACCTGGCGTGACCTATGCAACCCACCTTAAACGAGATAAACCCCTATCGACGAAATAGATAGTCGGACTATTTATATCGGGCCACTAGTATGGAGACTTAGGTCGTGATAAATCCTAGTACTGCCAAGTAAGTTGGGTACTTACATCCATAAGCCACGTTGATGTGAATCATCGAACCTTACAGATAGTAGAAACGAGACTCCGTCCTCGGACATTTAGAAACTTATACAAACATACTCACGCGACTACACCTTCTTCTTGAGGTTTTCACTATAATGAGACTTTCCCTATAACGCGGTTATACCAGTCATAAGATCTGTAATGATATATTTTGATATACCCATTTTGATGGATTAAATATCCTGGACAAAACCTTAGCAAAATTTTTTGGTAGATGAGGAAAAGTGTAGAAACACCGAAAGTTGCTGAATAAAGTTATCAGCGTCTTGTTAGAACGAGTTTATTAAACCTTAAGTCTTTCCTTGGTCACACAATCGGATAACACAAATTTAATCTCGGGACGAGATTTCTTTAAGGGGTAGGTACTGTAACATCCGAGAATTTTCGAAATTTCGAATGACGATTTTACCCTTTGACTTTTTGGGTCTGACTTGACTTTTTGACTTTTGGTCTTTTATTGTCTCGTAAAAACAATTACCGCGTGACCGGTAAAATTTTCAGAACATATTTCAAATAATAAATCATATTTATTATTATATTTCCCAAGTGATGTTATTTTTAATGTATTTAGCTTGAAACGAAATAGATAATATATTATTAATAGTTTTTTTTTTTTGTAGTATCAAAAACGAACCACTAAATCATGTTTTCACAACTCGGACTCTAAAGCAATTTAATGTAAAATGACATTCCTGACAACTTTTTAGTTTTGACCGAGACCCGAAAACAGTCAGAAAGTGACTGAAATGCCCTCGCAAGATTATAGAAACAAGAAAATAATTAAATCATATTTAATTATCACTGTTTTATTAAATAAAGTAATTAATAAATTATTTATCATATTATTCAAAAACGTTTGTTAAAAACGCAAATTTTCAAGTTAACGTTCATTTTACGGACAAAGTTTGTCAGTGATACACAAATAAATAATAAACAGTTTAAATAAACTTTATAAAACATTTATAAAATAATAGTCGTGTAAATACTCATTTTTATCAGAAAAATGATTTGGAAAACAATGGCGCAAGTTTCGTGACTCGAATCATCCGTTAAGTCGCTCAAACGAGCCCTGAACCACTATTTTACAAAATAATACTCAAAAGTTACACTTTTGACCCCTGGGAAATATTTACAAAATTCACCCCGAATTATTAATGCTTGCTACTAAATTTAAAAGTTTTATTATAAATAATTTTTTTAATAAAACTTCTCATTTCATTTTTATATAAAACACACACACTCTCTCTTCTCTCCCCCTCCCCCTCAACCTCCGGCAGCCACCGCCGGATTCTGGCCACCGCCACCACGCCGCCGTCGGAAAACTTTTTCGGCGGACTTTTCCGGCTGAATTCAAAAATGGTTCTCACCACCGGATCTACCCGATCCCCACCACCACTCGCGGCCACGCGCCTTTTCCCCCCCTCCGGCTGTCTCAGCCGCGTCGCCACCACCACCATCATCATCACCTCGTCATCATCATCCTCATCATACCACCATCGTCACCCCACCTCACCATCTCCATAGGGTGCGTTCGGTTACTGTTCACCGCACCTAAGGGTGCGTTTGTTTTCGTATCGCACCACGAGGGTGCGTTTTGGTTTGATATTTCGCACCAGGGTTGCGTTTGGTTTTGGTTATGGCAATTAGGGTGCGTTGGGTATAGGGCAGCAGCAGGGGGTGGGCAGCTAGGGGTGTTTGGTTTTGTTATAAACAAGATAGGGCTGCGTTTGGTTCCGTTAGTCACCAACAGGGGTGCGTTTATTGGTTTTGCACCGATAATGGTGCGTTTGGTTTCATAAACAACCACCACAAGGGGTGCGTCGGGTTCGGGTCAGACCCGACAAGGATGCGTTGGGTTTAATATAAGCCTCGTAAAGGGTGCGTTTGAGTTTCGGGTCAGCCACCCCGAAGGGGTGCGTTTGGCAGTCACGGCACCGCAAGGGTGCGTTTGTTTAGGTGGTGATAACCACATAAGGGGTGCGTTTGGTTTTTCGTTGGCACCGCCAGGGTGCGTTTGATTTGTTTATCACCAGCCAAGGGTGCGCTTTGGTTAGTCTCAAGCACCAAGGGGTGCGTTCGGTTTGTATGGAAGCACCGAGAGGGTGCGGTTTGACTTTATAAAAACCAACCAGGGTGCGTTTGGCTGTTAAACAGCTAAAGGGGTGCGTTTGGCTGATAAAACAGACATAAGGGCCACATTTGGTTGTGGGTTTAACAGCCGAAGGGGCTATTTGGTTCATGGCAGCCGCAAGGGTGCGTATGGGTTGCGTTTCCATCGACTAGGGTGCGTTTGGTCTACCAACGCAGCGGGTGCGTTTGGTTTAGTAGCAGCCGTAGTGTGCATTTGGATTTGGGTTTACAAGATTAGGGTGCGTTTAGGATAGTAGAATTGCATAAGGGGTGTGTTTGGTTTGATTGTTATAACAGTTAGGGTGCGTTTGGTTTTGGTGAGAACGCAACAGAGTGC
>BQNB010030716.1:0-54617 GCA_026074375.1 Tanacetum coccineum | reverse complement strand
GAGGGCCACCCATATTTATGGGACCTCCATCAGGAGACACCTTTTTCTGAGCTTTCACAAATTTTATTTCCTTAGTTCCACTAGATGATGCTTCAAATGAATTAAACCCTAAACCTAACTTTTCACCGGAGGGTTTTTGATTATTTAACATTTCATTTAGGCAATGTGTGCTCTTTTCAAACTTGGTTAGTTTAAGAGCTTCCTCTTTAAGATTTTAATTTTCAACTTTAATCATATGACATTTTACACACTCGAGATCAACTCCCTTGTTTTTCTTGAGTGTAGACACCTTTTCTTTTAGAATACCAATTTCCTTTTCTAAACTATTTCTAGTGGCTTTTAATCTTTTGTTTTTAGTGATTATCTTTAAACTTATTTTGCACAGTTTAACATATTCATTATCTAATACTAAATCATCTATTGACGAGTTTTCATCACTAAAGTAAGAAGATTCGGAACATACCTTACTTGATGCTTAGAGGTGTGTTTTTCTGCAGGGAAAGGAGCAGTATTTATAGGCAGGAAAACCCAACGGTCACTGGGGGTGGTCCCGGCGGTCCTAGATATTATTTAACATTTCATTTAAGCAATGTGTGCTCTTTTCAAACTTGGTTAGTTTAAGAGCTTCCTCTTTAAGCTATTCATTTTCAACTTTAAGCATATGACATTTTACACACTCGAGATCAACTCCCTTGTTTTTCTCGCGTGTAGACACCTTTTCTTTTAGAATACTAATTTCCTTTTCTAAACTATTTCTAGTGGCTTTTAATCTTTTGTTTTTAGTGATTATCTTTAAACTCATTTTGCACAGTTTATCATATTCATTATCTAATACTAAATCATCTATTGACGAGTTTTTATCACTAAAGTAAGAGGATTCGGAACATACCTCACTTGATGCTTGAGCTATGAGGCATGTTTCATTTTTGACCTTCTCATCATCTTCTTCACCGCTATCACTCCAATAACCTACGACAAAAGCTCTTTGGTTCTTGTCTTTTAGTGGTTTTGGACATTCTCCAATAAGATGATTCGGGTCGCCGCATCTAAAGCATTTTCTATCACTTTTACTGTTTTTGTCATCTCAGATTCTTTGGAACGTCTTTTTGTCGTTCTGAGGTTGTCTCACGAATCTTTCTCTTCTTTTTAAGAACTTCTTGAAGTCTCTTACCGCCATGGCGTACTCTTCATCTTCACTTCCGAAAGTCAAACACTCTTCATCACTAGATTCTTTCTTAGCCTTTAAAGCAAGAGATTTCCTTTCAACTTTTGCTTTGACTATTTCGGAATCTTTCTTAATGATCATTTCGTGAACTTTGAGGTTCCCGATAAGTTCATCAAGAGATAGTGACGTTAAGTCTTTCGACTCTTCAATCACCGTGACCTTTGCTCTCCATTTAGGATGTAGAGCCCTAAGAAACTTCCTAACATAGTTCTTGCTAGAATAACCTTCATCAAGAGCTTTTAGACTAGTAATAATAGTATTAAATCTAGCAAAAGCACTATCCATAGATTCGTCTTCAGAAATGACGAATTGTTCATATTGTTGAACCAAAAGGTCGATCTTATTATCTTTGACTTGATTATTACCTTGATGGGTGATTAACAAAGTTTTCCAAATTTCTTTTGCCGTGTTACACATGAAAATTCTTTCATACTCTTTTCTAGGCAAAGCATTATAAATAACCATTTTAGCTTCGTTATTTTTCGCAAGTCTCTTTTTAAGATCATCACTTTGTTTTTCAAAAGGGATAACCTCATCGAATTTGGTTTCCGGATTTTGTTGAATAGGTTGAAAATCACCGTTGGTAATAACATGCCAAAGATCAAGATCTTTTGATTTAACATAAGTCTCGAATCTATTTTTCCAATAAATAAAACTATCACTTTCAAAAAGTGGTGGTCTTTGCATAGATTTCCCTTCTAGATATTTGTCGGAATCCATAGATCGATCCAAGCTTTAAAATACAGTATATTTTAAAAATCTTGAGTGGCCTTGGCTTCTGATACCAATTGTGGAAACTAGAATGGAGGATTGAATAGTTTACAAGTTCATTTGCGTTATAAAAGTTTGCTTTTAAAATATTTAGATTCGAGTTGTATGTTTAATAAATTCACAATATGAACAAACAATATAACAATCTAAACTAAAGCTAAATAACAATAACATAATATGAAGAGATAAGGAAAGGAACAATCAAACCAAGATGCCGAAATTTTATAGTGGTTTGGCTACGAAGCATCTCTTTACCCTACTCAACTCCTCGAGTATCTTACTCGAGATTTCACTATGTCAACAAGCTCCCTTTAGGCGGAGAAAACCGTTTACATGTCGCTTACGTTGTTTTCTTACACTAAGCTAAATGTCGAGTCCTAATCTTAGCTAGAACCAATCTACCACTTCACAATCAATATACCATCACTAGATCTACACTATCAGATTTACACATAATCCAAATCACACAAATACACAAGATAATTACAATAGAGATTTGGTACTTAGAAGAAAAGAGGAGAGATCACTAAATAACAATTCGTTTCTTGGCGAATACGAATGCTCTTCTATTGTACAAGAATGAGAAAGAAGAGATGAGAAGATGAGATTAGATCACTTGAAACAAGATATAAGAATGTTAGTGATCAAGAGATTTAGAGAGAGAAAGAAGATTTTAGAGAGAGAAAGTTATCTGAAAATTTTGTGCTTAGAGGTGTGTTTTTCTACAGGGAATGGAGTAGTATTTATTGGCAGGAAAAACCCAACGGTCACTAGGGGCGGTCTCGGCGGTCCCAGATATATCTGGGGTTGCCAGGCCTATAAGGGGGCCGCCCAATAGACTACGCTCCCTTTTTTTGTCTTTTTGTGGAGAATGTTGTATCTGGTATGGAACCTTCCATTTTGGAGGGAAAATTTGAATTTCAAGTTTTAAGTTTTTAATAAAAAATTTATTTTAATTAGAAATTATTTTGTATAATTAATTTTGTGAAATTCTTTTGTAAAAATGTGATGGATAAGAGAAAAATATTTTCTTGATCACTAATCATGCTTAATGATTTGTTTGTTCATACCTTAAGTGATTACTAATCTTACAGATGAAATTTTACGATTAATAATTCATAAACGTTTAATTTTATCGTTATCGTTTTTACATTTTGTTATTATCAAAACATTGTGAGGTCAAAAAATATAAATAACGTTTTTAGAAATTATTTGTATTAACATTAGTGATTCTTCAAAACCTTGAGAAATAATTAGAGAATGTTCTTTTTCTTGTGTTGATGATATACTTGTTGATGGATCATCTTGGTCAATTGACGTAGACACATATGAATTGGCTAAATCAACAGCTCTAGGTGCATTAGCTACTGGAACTGAAGAAACAGTAGCCGTTGGAGGAATGAAGTATTCATCAAACATAGGTTGGAACAAACCATCCCAATCATCTCTTATTGGTGGATTGCAAGGTTCTTGAGGAATAGGGTTTGTAATGAGTCCTGAAGTGGATGTTGCAGGAGTCATTAGTTAAAGCCCGAGTCCTGAACCAAGTTGTTCAGAAGCCATTGCCGTCAGCTCATCAAAATTGACATGGATGGTTTCAATGATTTTTTGGGTATGTCGGTTATAGATACGGTAAGCTTTCTTCTTGGGTGCATATCCAATGAAAATACCTATATCAGCTTTAGCTTGAAGTTTGCCCAAATCCTCACTATCATTATTTGGATAGCAAAGTGCACCCAAGACATGAAGGTAAGATAGATCGGGTTTTCTGTCATGAAAGAGCTCATAAGGAGTTTTTCCATGGCGACACCGTATAATAGATCGGTTTTGGGTGTAACATGTGGTAGCGACTGCCTCAGCCTATAGAAATAAAGGAGCTTTTGCGTAGATTAACAATGTTCGAGCGGCTTCAACTAGAGTACGATTTTGCCTTTCAACAACACCATTTTGTTGTGGAGTGCACGCAACTGATGTTTCATGAGAGATACCGACAATCTCATAATAGCTACGCAGAGTTTGATTGACAAACTCAGTTCCATTATCTGTACGAATGTTCCTGACAGTTGCATTCAATCTAACTTGTATCATTTTTAGAAACTTGATTATGAAATCAGGAACTTCATCATTTGATGCTAGAAACTTCACCCATGTGAACCGAGAGTAATCATCCACGATGACGAGAATTTACTTTTTCCCATTTATACTTGCAACACGCATAGGCCCACAAAGATCCATGTGCAAAAGATATAGTTTTTCCTTATTGGTGTCTTCAAATTTAGGTTATGTGATTATTTCTTGCTTTTTCCCATTGCACATGCCTAACACAGATGATCTTTTTCAAATTTCAATTTGGGAAGACCTCGTACAAGACCATTTTTAGCCAAATGATTAATAGCTCCAAAGTTCAAGTGTGACAATCGTCGGTGCCATAACCAGGATTTGGTCTTAGAGGCTTTGGACAAGAGACAAAATGGAGAAGACGCCATCATATCCCCAATTGACAATGTATAAAGGTTGGTTTCTTGAGATCCTGAGAGTAAATCAACACCTTTCAGATTACGAACAAAGCACGTGTGTTTTCTGAAATCTACTTCAAGATTGAGTCGCAAAATTGACCAACGGAGAATAGATTTTGTCCTAGTCCTTCCACATAATAAACCTTTGAAATTATGATATTCCCTATCTGATAATCAGCCTACCCCATTATCTTTGCATTTTGGTCGTTACCGAACTTAACAGTACTGAGAAACTTATGAACGAAATTGGTGAGCTGAGAGCGATTTCCAGTCATGTGCTTTGAGCATTCGGAGTCCAAATACCACAAAACAATTTAGACAACCTCAGATCGAAAAGAAAAGAAGAAGATGGAGCAACTGAAGTATTTGATCCCAGAGATGTATCGGGTTCTGTTTTGTTAGAAATCACAGATTTTGCAATCTTTGGTTTGCTATTAGAACCATTAGTCTTAGGTACCTTAGGTCTCCTAGTATAAACCTTAGTTACTACAGATTCTTGTGCAACTACTTCTAGAGGAATGGGTTACCGAAGAGGCACTTTATTAGTGGCGGTAATCCTAGTTAAAGGGCACGCATTTCCAAATAAAGTGAAAGTCCTTCCTGTAGGTCTGTAGGTCTCCAGTTATATCTAATTTTAGTAAACACTTTTCCTGTATGTTTCCATTCTTATTTCTTTTTAGCTTTTTTAATAGACTTAAATTTGGAACTCGCATTCATATCAGAAACAAATTCAAGAAAGCACAATTCATGTCTAGCATCAAACATAGAACTATTACATTTAACGCACATTAGCTCAGAATTTGTATTTAATTTGGAATGCTGCAAATTTGCATTTCCAGATGGTTCAACAACACAATTCGGTTTATTCAAACAAGACTTAACTATCCTAGAGCGGTCTTCTACGTTATTCTTCTTCTGGTTACTACTTGAAATCTACAGGAACCTATCCTTCTTTGTATTGTCTGTAGACTTTGACCTTTGTTAGTGGTCTATTTTGCCTGTGTTTGAGAAGAGCCTAACTATTTTTAGGATGTGCTTGATGATATGACGGGTTCAGCAAACCTAACAGTTTTCTTCTTGTTGATAGGCGTGACCGCAACTAATTTCTCACTAGGTTTGTGAATATCAGGGAAAGTGTCTCTAACATATCCTATCAACTCTTGAATAATATTAACATACTTACAGGCAGAGTAAGATGCACTATCTAAAAGGTTTATTGATTTAGCTTGTTCAACTATCTCCCTGAGAATAGCAGCTTGTTCCGTAGTGTGCTTAAGGTAGTATATATGAGTTTTCCTATTATTCTTATCCTTAGGAGCCAAAGTTACTAGGTCAAACTTATACATTCCTGAAGCAATAATGGTAGCGTTTGACACTTGGGCAACATTATCAACTATGTCCTTTCCTATTAATTTCCTAAGATCATTTTTAATGCTGTTATGACACACATCGTTTCTTGAAGTTGAGCATTTAAATCAGTAATTTCAATAGACTTTTGATTTAATTGAGTAACCAAAGATTCGGTATGTTCTTTAGCACGAACACGTGAAGGTTTAATTGAATCATAGAGTTGTTTATAAGTCTGTTTCAAATGCTCATTTTTAGCAATTAGTTTTGCTACCCTATGTTCCAGTTCTATGTTAATAGTCTCAATCTCATCTATGTCCTTTTTCACATTGTTTGTGGGGGAAATTTTATTCAAACGTTTAATGTTTGCCTTTAAATTCTCGATTGTTGTGTCTTTTGCTTTAAGCTCAGCTTTCAAATTGTTCAATTCAGACAATTGATCAAATTTAGGTTCAGTTTAGTTCACAGAAGTGTTATTCTTTTGAAAATTTTCTTTATTGAGTTGCATTCCAAGTTCAAGAGAAATGCAGTGTTGTTCAAGTTTAGAAAATCTTTTCGAAAGTTTATTATACTCATCTTTTTCAACTATGTTGTGTTGTTTGATAAGCTCAGCTTCAAGCTCGAGACACTTGTTTCACATTTCCACATAATTCAAAGAATCGTTCATAGCGGCAGAAGAAATAGCATTTGCCGCTGCGGTTTGAGCAGCAAATGGCGTCCCTCTTCTTGTACCTCGAAAGCCACAAGTACCAGCAGAGGACCAAGAAACCACCCGCCCCCGTACATCTGTAACAGTCACAATGGTATTATTGAAACTTGCTTGAATATGAATAACCCCCTTTGGCATTTTACGTGTACTCTTACGTGAACCAATACGTCCACGTGAACCCTTTTTTGGTATAGCTTTTGCCATATTTTATCATCTCATAGATTTGAGTCAGAGAATATGGATATATCCATTTCATGTCAAAACAGATTCCCTATTTGTATATCAGGTCTCTTATTATCCTTGTCTTTTTTTATGTCTTGGGTTAGAACAAATTACTATAATTCGTCCCCTACGACGTATTAGTCGACACTTTTCACAAATTTTACAAACGGAAGCTCTTATTTTCATATTTGCCACTCCTTACTTTAATTTTGAATCTACTTCTTGGAAGAAAATAAGTTTCTTGAAATTTTCAATTTTTAATGGTATTCCTACAAAATAAATAGGGAAACACCTAATCTTTCGAATCTTTGTTGCGGAGTCGATAAATTATACGACCTCTGGTTGAATCATACCGACTTACTTCAATTTTGACTCTATCGCCTGGCAGTATCCGTATAAAACTACGTCGGATCTTTCCTGAAACATAACCTAGAATCATATCTTCATTATCTAAACGAACCCGGAACATACCGTTGGGAAGCGATTCAGTAATTAAACCTTCATGAATCCATTTTTGTTCTTTCATTCCAGGCAAAACCCCCTTGAAGTATTAACTAGTGGAGGAAGAACCCTATTAGACAACCCACTTCTCTTTTGTTTTTCACAAATAAGAAGTTTCATATTCAATTTGGATATTAGAAAGATTACCATATATAACACAAAATTTCTCCGCCTATTCTTTCTAGTCGAGCCTCTCGGTCTGTCATTATACCCCGAGATGTAGAAAGAATTACAACACCCATCCCACCTAAAATTCTAGGAATTCTTTGATAGTTAGAATAGATTCGTAGACCCGGCCGACTGATCCGTTTTAAATTTAAAAGATTTCTATAAGCGCTTTTCCTATTCCTTCTATGTCGTAGGGTTAAAACCAAAAAATATTTGTTGTTTTCTCGATGTTTTCTCACGTTTTCGATAAAACCCTCTCGTAAAAGTATTTTCACAATACTTTCGCTGATATTAGTAGATGCTACTCGAACCACGCTTTTTCTATACATATCGGCATTTCGTATAGAGGTTATTATGTCAGCAATAGTATCACTACCCATGATTAATTAAAATTATTGGTGCCTCCAAATTTGGATATAATCAACATGTTTTTCTTTTTTTTTTTTCGTATTTGTTTATGAATATGAATTTTGAAAGGTATATACGTGAGACAAAATCTACTAAATGAATCTTAATCTATTTCTTTTAAATACCCTACTATAACCATATCGTGGTCTCATTTTATAATACCTCGGGAGCTAATGAAACTATTTTAGTAAAATTGAACTGTCTCAATTCTCGGGCAATCGCACCAAAAACTCGAGTTCCTTTTGGATTTCCTTCTTGATCAATCACAACTGCAGCATTGTCATCATATCGTATTATCATACCGTTGTCACGTTTAAGTTCTTTACGAGTACGTACAATTACAGCTCTGACCACTTCTGATCTTTGTAGAGGCATGTTTGGAACTGCGTCTTTGATCACAGCAACAATAACGTCACCAATATGAGCATATCGACGATTGCTAGCTCCTATGATTCGAATACACATCAATTCTCGAGCCCCGCTGTTATCTGCTACATTCAAATGGGTCTGAGGTTGAATCATATCATTTTTTTTTTATCTGTTTTTACAATACAAGGGTCAAAGAAAAAAAGAAATATTATTTGTCCAAAAAAAGAAACCTGCATCTGCTATTTTTAATTAAGGCCTATTTCTTTTTTAGCCCGAAATGATAAATTGAGCTCGTATAGGCATTTTGGACGCTGCTATTGAAATAGCCCTTCGGGCTATATTTTCTGTTACTCCACCCATTTCATAAAGAATTCGACCAGGCTTAACAACAGCTACCCAATATTCGGGAGAGCCTTTACCTGAACCCATACGTGTTTCTGCGGGTCTTACTGTAACTGGTTTATCTGGAAATATACGAACCCATATTTTTCCACCGCGACGTGCATTTCGTGTCATTGCTCGTCGACCTGCTTCTATTTGCCTAGATGTGATCCAAGCGGGTTCAAGTGCCTGAAGAGCGTATTTACCAAAACAAATAGTATTACCTCGATAAGATATTCCCTTCATTCTTCCTCTATGTTGTTTACGGAATCTGGTTCTTTTGGGGTTATAGTTGATGGTTTGTTTTGAATTCCATCTCTACTACAGAACTGGACGTGAGAGTTTCTTCTCATCCAGCTCCTCGCGAATAAAAATAAATTCAAATTAAAGATTTAGAATTCAATTCAGATATAATATAATTTAGATATACATGTATTTAATAAGTAATCTGCTGACTCATGGATTTCATTTAATCTAGATCAAATCCATTATTAATTTGTATATCTTGTTTGTATAGTATAGATAATAGAAACTAAATATATTAAATAACTATTTTTTCTTATATTTATCTATTTTAGATTTTAGATTTAGAATGTTAAAAGGAATCTTTCTTTTGTTTTACTCTTTATCGTATTGGATTGACCCTAATTTAGCAATCCAAGAAAATAAAGTTTTCGCGGGCGAATATTTACTCTTTCAATTTCTATTTCAGTTCTATCATTAGTTCATAACTTTTCCGAATAGATTAATTGGTTTCTGGTCGGTTCCGCCATCCCGATCAATGAATCATTCGAATTCATTTTCACTAGAATCTTTTGAGTTCACAGGTTCCATCGTTCCCATCCCTTCTTACTTAATGGTTAGGTCTGAATTCTACAATGGAGCTATTAGTTCTTGAGTCAATATTCTTAGTCTTTATTGGCTCGAAGCTCTTTATTTTTTGTTCGATGAGCAGATCCTTTTAATGATGAATCCTTATTGATGCTTTATTACACAGATTTTTTATGAGATGACTCATAGACCTTACATATTGGAATTTTATATCATCAATATTCTTTTTCTTTCTTTCTTTCATCCTTCCATTTATCCATACCCTTTCTTTTTTATTTCTATTGAATTGACACAGATTTTTTAATGAAAAAGTATTTCAGTTGCTACAACAATATGAACAATATATCATATCTTGACTGGTTCTTTGGATCCGGATAATACGAAGGGATGAGTTGGTTATTACTTCGATAGTTATTTGTTTATACTATGGGGCTGGTTACTAACCCTCAAAAAACCAACGAGTCACACACTAAGCATAGCAATTTTATCAAAAGATTAATTTAATTTTTATTAAACCCTATAGAATTATAATTGTTTGTTCATTTTTTTATTGAAGAGAAAATAAAAATAAGAAATGAATTTCTCTTTTTGTTCCATCGCCGGATAGAATGCAAAGGGAAATAAAGGTTTATTTTATTATTCCCCGTCTATAAATATCCAAATTTTGATGCCTAATACCCCATAGATTGTTCGAACTGTATAGGAACAATAATCAATTTTAGCTCGAATGGTTTGTAGTGGAACCCTACCCTCTCTGATCCATTCAACACGCGCAATTTCTTTTCCGTCAATACGTCCTGCAATTTGCACTTGAATTCCTTTTGTATCTGCTTGTTCAGTTAATTCTATAGCCTTTTTCATTGCTTTGCGAAAAGAAACTCTATTTTTTAATTGGCCGGCTATAAATTCTGCAAGAATATTAGGGTTTCCGTAAGGCTTTTCGATTCGTGTGATAGCAATGTTAAGTTTTCTATTTACAGAATTAAATTCTTTTTGTAAATTCATCTGTAATTCTTCGATTCCTCGGGGTCGACTTTCAATTAATATTTTTGGAAATCCCATATAGATTATGATTTGGATCAGGTCGATTCTTTTTTGAATCTCTATACGCGCAATTCCCTCAACGCCAGAGGATGTTTTCATATTTTTTTGTACATAATTCTTGATATAATTTCTTATTTTTTGATCTTCTTGCAGATTAAAAGGGGGAATGTATCGAGAGGTCTCGGGTTCGAGTCTTGCTCACCCGGACCTCTTGTCTTTCCCCCTTTTTTATTTTTCCTAAAAGTCTAGGGTAGAAATTGTAAAAGAGGAAAGTAAAGGGTAGGCGGGCAAACTTTTGAAAATTTACACTCCAGTGTAAACGAATACCCCTAAACTTTGGGAAAAGTACTAAACAAACCCTACGCTATGGCTTATTTTTGGCTTATTAAAAAGTGAGATTCAGCTAAAACTTAAAATTACAAACTTATAGAAGGGCTTATTCTAAACAACTTTAATGAAGGCAACTACTACTTTTATCAACAGAATAAGCTACAAAATAAGCATTTTGAAATCTGTCACAGAAACAAAGCTTTTCCCTAACTTTTTGGATTTTTGCTTATTCCTAGCTTATTTCTTGATGAAACTGAAAACCAAAAGGTGCTAATTGTAGCTTAAGATGTGTACTTAATGATTCTAAAAAGAAAAAGGCTAAGTCTTAACAAAATTTACAAGAAAATTGAACTGAAATAGTGCAAGTTTTTGATTGAAACTGAAATAAGCTTTTGCTAAAAAGCTAAAAAGCTTATTTCTAAACCTTAAAAGTTGAAAATTTGAATTTAAGCTCTAAAATGAATGGTGAATAAACCTAGGTATAAGGATTTTTATAAAAACAACTCAATCTTAAAAATCAAAAAGAGATAAGATATCTCTCTAGACAGCCACTATACTACTTTTGCAAGAAATTTTAAGCTAACCTAAAAACTTGAAAATCAAACTTAAGAGCTTATTTTTATTAAGCTAATAGAGTACTAAAAAGATACTTAACCCTGGACTCTAACTCCTAATTACACAGGTTAAGAAATAGCTAGGAAATTGAACAGCAACAACAGTTTAAACTGTGGTTGCTGATGCAGTTGGTAAGAACCTTATGTGCAGGCCTAAATCTCTTAACTAAGAACTCATGTACTTACCTTCCAAGTGTAACTAAAACTATTCTAACTAAAGTTCAACTCTAACATGCTCTAAATCTCCTAATTCTAAAACTAATTGACCATTAAAACTGCCCTGGTGCTAAGCTTAACTTTTTAAGCTCAAAAGTTTGAAATATTACAAACTAATTCTTAAAACCACTTTATATCTTGATTATAACTCCTAACTCAACTATATGAAAGAATTTGACAAACTGATAATGACTTAAAAAGTCAAATAAACCTACATCCAAACACTACCTTATTCTGAAACTGTCAACTCTAGATGCACTTAAAATCTATTTAAAAGCTTAAACTTCTAAAACTTTTTATCTACTTTCACTTAAAATGACCTAATAAAGCTATTTAAGCTATAAATCCTACAGCTTATTAGAGAGAATAAGCTAGTTACTCTACTAGCTTAAACTGCTTACTTTGACAGAATTTAAAAGAATGAAAGCTAGAAATGATTATAACTAGAACAGCTTAAAACTAAAACACCTATAGGCTAATTAAGCTAAATGAAACAGGATTAACATGAGAATTTAAAAGAAATAAGCAGTTTGAAATAAGCTATATATGCTAGATTGAAATTCAGAAAGGTAAACCTGAGGTAATTGTAGTCTCAGAACCAAAGCCACTCTTGAAGAGTGAGTGGCTTAAAAAACTTGCACCTAAGTGGCTCCCTAGCCTCTAAACCTCAATAAGCTGAATTTAAGCTTATTGTCCCTTGTAGCTCTCAAAATGAAATCTCAACACCTCAAGTGATCATGATTTAGAAGTTAATTGATCTAAATGAGTAATGAATGACTGAAAACAAAGTTTTAACTAAATTTTGAGCTTATGAACAGTAATAAGCTCTAAAGAGCTTATTGAAAGCTTATTGAATGAAAACAGCTTCAAATTGAAATCAAAGAACACAAGAAGCTTAGAAACTGAATGTTATTACTCAATATGATGAAGTACAAGCTGAAATAAGAAGAGTACAAGTGCTTAAGCTGAGTTTGAAAAATACTTGAAAAAAATGCTTAAAACTAAAGAAAATACAAACTGAAAATTAAAAAAACACCCTTGAATCTCTGTCTTCTTCTTCTTTTATAGGCTGCTTCTGTGTTTGTTGTGAGAGTAAACAGCCCAAAGCAATCTTGACCCTTCAATCTTATCAATCATAGCCGTTGGATTAGGCTTGGGGGATTGTGGGATTGCCAAATGGGATTAGGGTTTAAGTGGAGGAGGGGGGAGAGGTTTGACCATGGGGTTTTTGAGGTGCAGGGTAAAAGGAGGAAGGCAAACCCGTGAGTTTGGTTGTGGGGGAAAAAGGGCGGGAAAAGCTGGTTATACAAAAAGAAGAGTGACAGGGCAAAGGTTCGGGGTTTTGACAGCTTTGGTCCTTCAAAGTTAATAAAGGCTTTGCAAGGTTGGTCCTTGTGGTGTTAAAGATTTGGAAACTTGGCAGATTTGGTCCTCCAACCCATATAAGTTAGTTACATAGGTGGTCCTTGTGTATTATAACTTTTAGGGGGTTGGCAGATTAACCCCCTCAAGTTATACTTCTATTGAATTGTAATTTCAGCCCTTGTAGTTTTCCACCATGATATACAACCTTTTGAATTGGCAATTTCAGTCCCTGGAGTTGTATTTTTTTCTTCTTTGACTTTCTTTTGACTTGACCGTGTCGGTGTTGACTTTGACTTTGACCAGTTGACTTTTCTGTTGACTTTTTGACTTGATTGACTTTTCGGCTTTGATTTGGCTTTGTCTTTCACAGTCTTTTCCATTCCGAGTCCGGTTTTGTCGTTTTGGCTTTGTTTTTCGTCCTTTTCTTAGTTATCCGTTCCTGCACAATACAATTAGCAAGTATATTTGGCATTTTAAGTCCGTTTTTGGTTATTTTAGCTCGTTTTTAAAGGTAAAAGGTATGTGTAATTAAGCACATACCAAAATCCCCCATACTAAGGTATTGCCGTGTCCTCACGCAATGCTATGAAGTAAACATTTACGAAAACTAAGAATCTCAATCCCCCTCGACTAATAACTTTGAAAAGTAGCAAAGTGTTCGTCAAGGGAAACTAAAGAATCAAAAGCTTCGACAAGTCCCGTTTTCACCATTTTTTTATCTATACTAACTATCCCTAATATTTTTGGATTTTCCTTTTTCTTTTCTTGACTTCCTGTTTGACTTCCTTTATTATATCAACATTGGGATCATAGAATGAGAAACGCCCATAGAATAATCTACGGATGTCCTGACGGATAAATTCATCGTCCCCGATTTTTCACTAGCTCCAAACCAAGCAATTAAACAAGATCATTTGTCAATATAAGTCTAAATGCTAAGCACTCATACTTATGACTTGTGAACTTTTAACTCCCAACATGAATATATGATTTAAATGTGTGTACTCATTTCAACTCAACCATAGATCAACTTATTTCCATAGTCGTGATTCAAGATGAATCATGACTCAAAGCAACAACTTATTAGGACCTTGTAACTTGATTTTAAAGAACGAGATTTTAACTGTAGAACTTTTTGCAACATCTTCATCATTATAATCATAAGTTCTTAAAGCTAGGAATGCGTTGCTTAGTTTGAACACCTACCTAGGCCTCGCTCCCTAGTAGGATATCACAACCAACGACCGGTGTTCTTAGTTTGAAAACCCACCCCGTTGCTAGCGTAGTGGGAAATCACATCAACACCTTCTTCCTATTCCTAAAAGGCTAAGGAAAGTCTGTCATAGATTGAACCCTCACCTAGACCTCCGCTTCCTGGTGAGATTATCCAACACACCAAATCCCTAGAAGTAAAGATGTCTTAGTTTGAACCCCCACCTCGTGGTTAGCGGAGTGGGATATCACGACACATCTTTTACTTGTTCCATATAATCAAATGTATGCTTCATTGGCATAATTTCAATATTCGTGCATTTTTGCATTCATACTTCACTCATGCTTCTTTGGCATTTTAACTTTCGAATTATTAATACAGAAAAATCTCGCTTTAAAGAATCCAGTTTACAAATTTGAAGCTTTTTTTCTAAAAACATTGATTGACTTAGTTGAACTGAATTGAGCACGTATGATTAGGTGGATTAGAAGCTAATGGGAGAAAAAGCCACAAGTTACTCATATAAGTTTTAGAATAATCTTGCTCAGCGCATAAACTTATATTTAACTCTATCACTTCTTGTTCTTCACATTATTAAAATTCGAAGCAATCGAATTCGTGAAAGCTTAGCCTACAAGCAGTAAGTTGAGGAACTAGCTAGGGCTCAACACGCCCGATCGAGTCAAAAATTATTCTCATTCTACCCATTAGGAAAGTCAAAACTGTGACAAAACACTTATTTTATTTTTGAAAATTTTTAAAAATTTTTCAATTTTTTTGGTATTTTTGCAAAAATTTGGTGGTAAAAACGGGATTACGTGATAACAACGACTGCAGGCAAAAATCAAATCGAAGATCCCCCCATACTAGAACTAAACATCGTCCTCGATGTTTCAAAGGGGTCTTCTAAATCTAAGGCCGTTTATGAAGTGTGCCAAAAGATAAAACGTTAGTCGATTAGATTTGGATACTGGATTCCCAAAATGAAGCTGAGGATGTGAAACTCTTGTGGATACTTGAGAGTCTTCACAAACCGGGAAATCCTGGACATACAATACAAAGCACACAAAACATGGACAAAACACGGGTAATGGAAAATGAAAGCCTTCTCACACAAAAACACTTATTTATTACATACTACTGATAAGCATGGGGTGCCTCCCACGAAGCGCCTTGTTTTTGTTAACCGAGTCACAAGCTCGACTCGACCCCGAATTCATTGGTCCGGGGGTGTGAATGAAACAAGTGGAAGGTAAAATCATCATCGGACTTTCCATTAAATATTAATTTAATAATATTTTTAATTAAAATTTATATATAGTTTAAATTTAAATTTAAATAAATTAATATAAATTTTGTTTAACAATTAAAAAAAAAAAATATATTAAAAATTTTATAATTAATTAAATTTATAAAATTAATATAATATACAAAAAAACTTAAATAAAACCCCCTAAATTTATCCAAACACCCAAAAAAAACTCCCCCCAAAAAAAACCCACCAAAAACCCCAAAACCCGACAAACCCGCCAGAAACACCCAACAAAACCACACACCCCAAAAAACAACCCCCAACAACCCCTAAAACCTCCCAACCAAAAACAACCACCCAACAACACTCAAACCCACCCACCCACCCCAAACCAGCAACCCAAAACAAAAAAACCCAATCCCCCCCAAAACCCAAAATAAAAAAAAAACACCAAAAACCAACCAAAACACAAAAACCACCCCCCCCAATCAAAAAATACAACTCACCCACACCCCCACCCCAAAACCCACAAACCCCAAAAAAAACCAAACACCCAAATAAAACCAACCACCCCCCACCCCCCACCCCAAGCCCAACAACCCCCAAAAACCCCCAACCCCCCCCCAATAAAAAACACCAGACAAAAAACCCCAAAACCATACACCCCAAAACCCCAAAAACCCCCCAAAACAGGAGAAACACCCCCACCCCACACACAACCACCACAACCCAGCACCCCCCCCACAAACCACCCCCCCCCCCCCCCACCCCAAACAAAACATCACAATAAACCCACAAAAAAAACAACCACCCCCAGCCCCACAAAAACACCCAAAAAACGCCACCACCCAAAAAAAACCTCTCAAAAAAAAAACCACCCCACACCCCAAAAACCCCAAAGCCAAACTCCAACCCCACCGCCCCACAACAAACACCCAACCACACAAAAAAACGCAAACAACCTCCACCCACCCCACCCACACCACAACAAACAACACCCCAACCAAAAAACAAAAAACAAACAAACAAACAAACAACCCAACCCCACAAAGACCACCCCACAAAACCAAAAACTAAAAAACGAAAACCAGCCAAACACCCCCCCTAAACCCCAATACCCCCCAAAACAACCCCCAAAACAAACACAAAAAAACCACAACCCCACACACCATAAAACCCCAAACCCCCAATCACTCCCACCCCCCAATCCACACCCACAAACCAACCCAACACCCACTCAAAAACAACAACCCACAACACCACCCCACCCAAAAAAACCCCCCCCCAAAAAAAAGCCCCCCACCCAACCAACCCAACCCCCGAACACACAAAAAAAACCCCCTGCCCACCACCCCAACAAAAAACGCAAAAACGCCCACACCCCACCAACCCACCCCCCACCCACAAACCCCAAACCCAAACCAAAACCAAAGACCCCCCCACCCAAAACCCACCACAACACCCCCACCCAACCAAAAGCCACCAACAAACCACCACCAAAAACCAAACCCCCTAAAAAACAAAAAAAAAAAAACCAAACCCCCACTCGACCCCCCCAAACCCAAAACCCCCCCCCCACACAAGACCCGCACCCCACAAACCCAAAAATCCCAAACTTCCACGTCCCCCAACCCAAAAAAAAAAACAAAAAACCCCCCCAAACCCGCTAAACCCCCCAACAACCACCCAACAACCCCGAAACCCCAACCCCCTCAACATACCTAAACCAAATAACACAATCGTACCCCCCCCCCAAAAACCAAACCAAACCCCCACACACACACCCCCCCCACCACCCCCCCAAACCCCCACAACACAAAAAACAAACAAAACACCCAGAACACAAACCCCACACCCACCAAAACCCCTCCACAAAAACAACCCCCCACCACCCCAACCCCCAACCCCCCCACACCCCACCCAACCCCCCCCACCACCAACACCCCCCCAACAACCAATCCCCCCAAAAAAAAACCAAAAACACCCCAACAAACCATCACAAAAAAAAAAAACCAACCCCCCCAAAAACACCCCCCAGAAATCACTCCCCACTACTCCGCCCAACCCCCCGAAAAGCCAACCAAAAAAAAACGCCAAAATAAACACAACCCACACCCACCCCCACACCCCAACCCCAAACACCAAACCCCCCCCCCCACCCCCCCAAAACCAAAACACCCCACAAACTCCAAAACAAAAACCAAACCACCCCACCACCCCACAAAACACAAACACCCCCCCCAAAAACCACCCCCCCCAACCCAGAATTCCCCAATCCCCCCCCCCCCCACAACACCCAAACCCAACCCACCACACCAACCCGCCACACCCAGTGGTGATGTGTGACCCCCCCCCCCCCCAACCCCCACCCCACCACAACCCTACCCCCCCCCCCAAACCACCCAAAAACACACCCCAATCCCAACCCCCCCCCCTAACCCAAAAAAAACCCCAACGCCCCACTCTAAAAAACCAACAAACCCCCCAACCTCCCCCACACCCCAAAACACCCCCCAAACACCCAACCAACTCACAAACAACCCCCCCCCCCAAAACCACCCCAAACCCAACCCCCCTCACAAAAAATCCCCAAACAACCCCACAACAAAAACCAGAGCCACCCCCAACAAAACCCCCACACCACCAACCCCAACCACCACCCCCCAGAAACCCCCCACAAAAAGCCGCACAAACCGCCACCACCGCCAACCCCAAAGCAAAAAACAACCGCCCCAACAAAACAAACCCCCCCCCAACTCACCCATCAACAACCAACGAAAACCCTCAAACCCACCCACCCAAACATAACCCCCAGCCCCTCCAACCGCCCAAAAACAACCCCCCCAGCCAACCACGCAAACCACCCACAACCCGAACAACCCCACCCACCCCCCCAAACCTCCAACCCTACAAACCCAAAAAACCAACCAACCCAAACCACCCACCCACCCCCAAAACCAAAACAAACCACCACCAAACACCCAAAAAACCACAACAAACCTAACACCAGCCCCACCAAAAACCCCCCAACCCCCCCCCCCACACCAACCCCCAAAATCACAAACCACCCACCGCAAGCCCACACAAACCCGCCCAATCTCAAAACCAAACCACCACCTCCCCCAAAACCAAAACACACCCCACCACAAACCCCCCCACGAAAACAAACACCCCAACATACCCCGACCCACCCCCCACCACCCCAAAAACAAACAAACCAAAAACATAAACAAACCCCAAAACCAACACCCCCCGCCAAACCAAACAAACCACACCACACAAAAAAAAACCCAAACAGACTCACACCCAACCACCAAAAAACCCCAAACCCCAAACACAAAAAACACCCCCCAAGCCAACCAGAAACTACAAAAACCCAAAAATCACCCCAACCACCATCCCACCCCCAAAACACGCCTCCCCCCAACCCACCAACCAAACCAAAACAACCACCACCCAAACACCCACGACTCAACAACAACCCCCACAAGAAAACAACCCAAAAAAAAAACCCAATCCAAACCTCACACCCAAACAACCCCACAACCCACACCCCCCCAAAGAATAAAAACCCCCCCTCACACCAAAAACACACCCCCCAAAACACCAAAACTCGTAACAACCCAACACCCCGAATCCACACACCCAATCACCCCCAACCCTGCCCAGAAACCACCACCCAACCCCAAAACAAACCACACCCCAAAACCAAAAACCCCCCCCCCCCAAACCCAAAAAAACGACCCCCCCAAGAAAAAAACCAACTCAAACCACCCACCACACACCCAACCACCCCCCCCCTCCCAACAAAAAACCAAAACACCCCCCCACCCCCCCCAAAACAACCCCAAACCAACCCCCAAAAAGACACGCATCCCCCCAACCCCAAGACCTCCCACCCCCCACCCCACACCCCCCCCCAAACCCCTTCATTCATGCTTCTTTGGCATTTTAACTTTCGAATTATTAAGAACAGAAAAATCTCGCTTTAAAGAATCAAGTTACAAATTTGAAGCTTTTTCTAAAAACATCGATTGACTTAGTTGAATTGAATTGAGCACGTATGATTAGGTGGATTAGAAGCTAATGGGAGAAAAAGCCACAAGTTACTCATATAAGTTTTAGAAGAATCTTGCTCAGCACATAAACTTATATTTAACTCTATCACTTCTTGTTCTTCACCTTTTTAAAATTCGAAGCAATCGAATTCGTGAAAGCTTAGCCTACAAACGATAAGTTGAGGAACTAGCTAGGGCTCAACACGCCCGATCGAGTCAAAAATTATTCTCATTCTACCCATTAGGAAAGTCAAAACTGTGACAAAACACTTATTTTATTTTTGAAAATTTTTAAAATTTTTAAATTTTTTTGGTATTTTTGCAAAAATTTGGTGGTAAAAACGGGATTGCGTGATAACAACGACTGCAGGCAAAAATCAAATCGAAGATCCCCCCCATACTAGAACTAAACATCGTCCTCGATGTTTCAAAGGGGTTCCTACGTAAATCTAAGGCCGTTTATGAAGTGTGCCAAAAGATAAAACGTTAGTCGATTAGATTTGGATACTGGATTCCCAAAATGAAGCTGAGGATGTGAAACTCATGTGGATACTGCGAGCACGAGAGTCTTCACAATCCGGGAAATCCTGGACATACAACACAAAGCACACAAAACATGGACAAAACACGGGTAATGGAAAATGTAAGCCTTCTCACACAAAAACACTTATTTATTACTACTACTGATAAGCATGGGGTGCCTCCCACGAAGCGCCTTGTTTTTGTTAACCGAGTCACAAGCTCGACTCGACCCCGAATTCATTGGTCCATGGGGAAACAAGTGGAAGATAAAATCATCATCGGACTTTCATTCAAGTGGTTTGGATAAACATTGAATTTCATGAAAGTTCCACTCCGATGAGATACATCCGGCATAAAAGAATGATAAATTGAAATGCCGGGATCAAAAATGGTATCTTCATTCCTGGTGGAGAGAAGATATGGAGGAGCAACTGGATACGTGAGAAATGGAAGAAAGATCCATACAATATAAGCGAAGAGAGGTTCACTTAAAAGTATGAAATCCGTATCCAGGGTGAGATGGGTGGGTAAAACATTAGGCACATGAACTCTTGGTTCTCTTGTTGGGAAAATATCATTCACCACATCCATAGTAAGATTGCCCAGCTCGGGCTTAAAGCAGAAATGATCATACTCCGGTGGAGATATGATGTGAGCAAGTTCATCCGCGAACTCCTCATGATTAAGGTCACTCCTATCGGTAGGAGGAAACTGATCATTCGAAAGATCAAAGATAAACGAATCATATTGAGAAAAATCAACATGAGTAGTGGTATTGCCACTACTCCTCTCTTTAAAATGATCGTTATCAACGTAGAAAGCTTTATAATCAGGAAGAGATAACTCAGAATGAGTAGTGGGACTGCCACTACTAATCTCTTCTAGATTAAAGCGGAAAGTTTCAGATTCGGGAATAGAATTATCAAAGGTGTTAGTCTCCTCCAAGAAAAGATTAGGAAATGTGGAGGTAGACTTGATCACAACTTCGGAAGATGGAGTGGGATTATCTCTTAATGCATCGATCTTAGCAATAAGAAGATTGACATTCAACAATTTTTCACGAAGGATATCGTCTTTGATTGTTAAAAGAATGTCATCATCAATCCTTCCAACTTCCGGATCAACAATCTCCACCACCTCTAAGCTGACGATCTCAACATCGGGAGGTGATGCATCGACATAATCGATATCCTCACCGTAGGGAGAATCGTCATCACTTGAAGAATTATCATCGTCGGAATTGACAACAATCTCAGAATGTTCATTGAGAGCATTAAGAGGGGTGGTATTTTCACAAAGAGGCAATTTACACATTTTTGTTGCCTTGTTTTTGTCAGGAATACCCTCGGACTCACTTGGGATTGGGACAAGGTCCTCAACACTAGACTTTATGAATTCGTCCGATTCTGTTTCCGGAATAGTGTCAAGATGCTTGTCCCCCATACTTAGAGAGTTAACGGGCTCCTCGATTGGTAGAACGGGTGTGATTATAATGGTATCATCTTCGTCATCATCGTAGCAAATAGGAATCTTCCAATATCGATCTTTAGCCGCTTGTTCTTCCGCGATTCGCTTTTCTTCTTCCTTCTTTTGTATAGCTTGACCAACCAAATCACATAAGGTTGTCATTTGTTCCATAAGCTTATTACTAGAATTGAGAAGCTCATTTTGGGAATTGAGAAGCTCATTTTGGGAATTGAAGATTGGATGATTGACGGTATATTGCGGGGGTTGAACTTGGTCAAAACCAAAAGAATTTGAATCATAGCAAGAATTTTGCTCATGATAATAGTCTTCATTCATTGGTTGACATTGGAAGGTTTCATGAGGACCCCCGCAATTTTCACAACAAAGATATTGTTGTGGAAAACTCGGTGAAGTTTGTGGAAAATAATCAAAGTTTTGATTGAAACATGGGTCCTGATTGTAGACAAACGGGACTTGAGGGTGACAATCGTAACCGTAATGAGAATCGTTCCCACATATCTCACAAGAGTATGGTACGTATTGGGGTTGTGGAGGATGGTTTGCAACACTTGGAGAATCGTTAGAAGAGTACGGAGTTGAAAAATTGCTTGGTGTTCCATTTCCAATCGTACAATAAAAACAAACTCCATTGTATTCATTACAACCACATTTTAGGCATGTACCAAGAAGACATTGTTGTTGCAAACTTTGCAAGTTTTGTAGGGGCTCACTAATGGTTTGAGTGTTGCATGGTTCCGGATTAGAGATAATCGGAACTTTCGGAGGGCAATTATAACCGTAATGAGCACCTTTCTTACAAAACTTACAAGTGCATCATCGACAAAAGATTCCATCTAACGAATCACCGCACTCGTGACAACAATGGTCGATTTGTGGAGGACTTGGTGAGGAATTTTCACCGGGGTCGTGTTTGACAACGAATGGCTCTCGAGGAGCATTAACAACGTTGGTATTGTCGTCGGATGACTCGGAAGTGTCTTGGAAGTCTTGAAAGACTTCCTCGAATGTCTTTCGTATTAGAGCACATTCTTGACAATAAAGACCATGAATCGGGTCTCCACAATCGAGACAAAAATTTTCAATAATTATGGGTCGTTGAGATGATTCGGGTATTGGAACAAGAATCTTGTCTTCAAGACCCTCTTTTGAACAACAAAAGTCTGCAGTGTACAAAGCTTCACAAGACGAGCATTCTTTAATCGTGCGAATGAGATTTAAACGATAGTCGAATGACGCCATACGAATTAAACAATAAGAGGGATTGGAAAAGAATTAAATGATATGAAGAAAAAGAAGATTATTTTTGGTTTTTTGAATGTTTTAAACAACATATTTTACAAATGGACAAAACGAGATAAGACAACTTAAACCTGATAATCAGCAAAGCTTCCGGTAGCTCTTCAAAAGAAAAATCACATAAGGTGCGGAGTGAGGAGAGGGATAGCGCGAAGCTTTTTCTCTTTTCGGGTCGTAGTTGTTGGATCAACCTCCTTATACCCTCTTATAGTTTGTTTAACTTGTCAAAGGTTGAGCGTTTACCTCGCAAATGATCAAATGTGATACAAAAGGCAAGTTTTTGAATCTTTGGTTGGGGAACTTATTATGGATAATACTCCAGTTGAGAGTATTATTTTGATGGTGTTCTTTAACCAAATAATTTTTATTTCTATTTATGGACAATGTTTTTTTATATTTTTGGTTTTTCTTTTGTTTTTATATGATAATTATACTAAAAGAAATGAAAAATATTTTTGTATTTTTTATATTTTTATGAAAATAAAAGAAATATTCACAAATTCAAACACAATTTGTCAAACGTAACGATAATCGTTTTTCAGCCTCCCCGGCAACGGCGCCAAAAATTGACTCGCTCGAAACTACACCTTTTTATATTGAATTTTTAAAAATAAAATACTTATAAATACATATAAGAATAATCTCAAAGAAATCAATAAAATCAAAGTAGTAAACCGGAAAGATGCGTTCCCGGGCCGTTTTCCCAGCGAGGCTTAAATGGAAAATCGAATGACGAATTGATAATCGATGTTTGAAGATGACAAGGATATGATTGGGCACTAAAACTAATAAGCAAATGCACGAAAAGATAAGCAAGGAAAATAAGCTAGAGCAGGCATAAAAGCTACAAATGGTAAAAACTCTTAAAACTTTTAAACTAAGACACTAATAAGCTTCAAATAAAACTTAACGATAAACCAAATAAGCTAGACTACCCCTAAATAAGCAAATTCAGCAAGCAATTTAGCCAAGTTAAACAAGAGAAACTCAACAGTATTAACCATCAGTACTAACTTGGAGTTAGTACTGCTAGCTATGAGTTAATACTGCTGGCTCTAGAGTTAGTTTATGCTAGCTTTAACAAAACACAATGAAACAAGAAATAAGCAAACAGGCTAAAACATATATTTAACTACCCCTAATAGTAACTCAGACATAAGAATAAGTACTAGAATTAACTAAATGGCGAATAAGCTAAAAAAAACTAAAACCCGATATTAACTTCTTAAAATTTACTTTGAAAGGCAAACAAGCTTAAATAATCATCTACTTAAAGACAGTAAACGAACATGGGTTTAATTACTCATAAATAAGCTAAAGCAAATCTTAAATATGCAGAAAATAATAAGCTGATAAGCTAAAATGAATTAACGTCTAACAGTTTTTTAACTACCAGTACTAACTTAGGAGTTAGTTACTGCTAGATTTGAGTTTGTACAGTTGTTGAAAATCCTAAAAAGAGATAACTTGCAGTTACTAATATGGGTTAGTAGCTAGTTGAAAATACCCTGAAAGTTTTCTCTAAAAAATCATTTTTTTTCTTTTAATTCAAGTGATTTGATCCTAATATTGTTAAAAACGATTATCAAAACAAAATAAGTCACTTATAAGACTGGTTTTAATCAAGAATAAGCACTTAAATAAGCTAAATCAGTCTAACAGTTTTAACTCATATCTAAAGTACTAACAAGAAAATGTGCACAAGTCACTTTTAAATAACAACTAGCAGATAAGCACCCTAAACATCGTAAATAAAGCATAATAAAGCGAATAAAAGTAACAAATAAGCACTAATAAGCAGTTTTACAGTAAATAAGCAAAGTAGACAAAAACTTACAACTCCCTTGCTCAAAACAGGGTTAAACAAAGAGTCTACAAGCTCTAGCTTAGAGTTTCACCGTTGATAGGAATGTGAACGACTTTTTCGTCACAGAGAATTTTGGCATGATACTTGGATGCCAGTCCATACCGATGACAACGTTCGAAACTACCAGCTTAATTGGCATGAGAGTGATTTCGAAGGTTGATTTAGCAGAGTTAAAAGTGCAGCTTTATTACAGTGGTTTGTGCTTACTAGTTTCGTCAGCCTTTCCTAATCATAAAAGGTATCTATTGTAATAGACGAAATATTTAGCATAGAGGCAAGAGATATGGATATAAAGCTTCTATCATCTTCAGAGTCAAACAATACTTTGGCTAAATACTGATTTAGAAGAAACGTACCCGTAACCACATTCGGGTCTTGATGAGCATTCTTATCTCTTATCATGTAGGCTCTTCCCTGGGCATTGATGTTAGTCTTTCTGCACTGATTTGTATAATGCCCTTTTTCTTCACAAGCATGACATATAATTATCACTGGTAGTTGATTACTTCTAGTGGCTGGCTTCTTGTTTCGGCAGTTCTTGGTCAAATGGCCCACCTTGTTGCAAATATTACACTTACCAATACAAGGTCTGGTGTGATGGAGATTGCATCTCTTGCATAATGGAAGGTCTTGGCATACCTATTGTTTCTAGAGGGTAGAGTAACAGCTAGCTCTAACAGGCTTCTTGCCTTCGTTAGGTTGTTAGTTGGTGGGATTGTCGATTGTTGGTGTTGGTGTTACGGTAGTTGTTGTTGCTGCAGGAGTTGTTGTTGAAAGTTCTTCTGTCGTCAAACTTTCGTTCACTTGATACTTGCACTGGAGTATGCTTAGTTACTTGATCCATTAGCCTTTGGGCTATGTTAATGGCTTCCTTCAAAGTTTGAGTTTTAGAGGCAGTAACATTTCCTTCAACGCTTTGAGGTAGTCCCCCGATGAAAGCTTCCAAGAGTTTCTCGATGTTTGGCACTAGTGTTTGGCACCATGTTCGGGCATAGGAACTTTAATCTTGAATCCGTCTAACGTAAGGTTTTAAGAACCATTTTTCCCTTTACAGTCAGGTTTAAAGTTCTTCTTCTAATTTTTCCTGACTTCATTTCGGGGACAATACTTGTTTTTGTCATGAAGCTTGTTAGGAAATGATAAAAGGACATCTTATGAGATCAAATGTCTTCTTGTAAATAATAATGAAAAATATTGATTGTGTAATAGTTAGGTAGATGGTAAATATGCAAAACCTATAAGTCAATGGGGCAATTGTAAATTCTAGAAGACAAGGGCTCCATGGTCATTCATTGTAAAAGGGTATAAATACCCCTCCACCACCTCATTTGTGAGGTGTGTCTTTGGGTGTCTTGTATGTGTATTCAAGTTTCATTTCATTATCCTCCTCCCTCTTTCTCTCTCTACTTTCTCTCTCTCTCATCTAATCTTATCTATATTGCTTTATTTGATCCTGAATTTCAGACCTCACAAGTGGTATCAGAGCTGCATAGGTGATTTAGTGATTTTTTGAAGAGCTTATTCGGACTGCTTATTCATTCAGCTTATTGCGTGAGCTTATTTTTAAGCTTTTTTGGTTTAATTTGTGCTTATTTTGTGCTATTGTTTTGCTAATTTCTTCGGTGAGTTTTTCCGCAAAAATGCAACCGATATTGATTTCTTATGGTTTTATCCTAAGAATCTTGGCAAATTCTAACGAAATTTGCTTATTTGAGCTTATTTTCAAAATCAGTAGCCAAATTCAGTAAAATTTGTTACTTCTGGTCAAACTCGGTAGTCAACTGATCAAACTCGGTAGTCAAAGTTTGTTACACTTAGTCAAAGTTTGTTACATCTAGTCAAAGTTTGTTACCCTTGGTCAAAGTTTGTTTCATCTGGTCAAAATTTGTTACATCTGGTCAAAATTTGTTTCATCTGGTCAAAATTTGTTACATATCGTCAAAGTTTGTTACATCTAGTCAAAGTTTGTTAGAACTGGTCAAACTCGGTAGTCAATAGTCAAACTCGGTAGTCAACTAGTCAAATTCAGTAAAGTTTGTTACACCTGGTCAAAGTTTGTTAGAACTGGTCAAACTCGGTAGTCAAAGTTTGTTACATCTAGTCAAATTCGGAAGTCAAACTCGGAAGTCAAACTCGGTAGTCAAACTCGATAGTCAAATTCAGTAAAAAAATAAAAAATAATAAAAAATAAATCTATAATAAATTGAAATTGATCAATTACGGTTTTATCGTAATCTTGATTCCTTTTCAATTGATTCTTCTGAGAAAACTATGATATTTGTGAACGATTTGATTTGTGTGGAATTGATAGTTTGTGTGGATATGATAGTTTGTGTGTGATATTTGTGATTGAATTTTTGTGTTGAAATTTTTTGGGTTCGTCGTGATTAAATCAGAAAAAATGGGATCAAACGAGGAAATAATTCAATTACTTCAAAAGACACAAACGATATTATTCAGTTACAAGATAAAATCAAAGATCTTGAAAACGTTGTTTGTAAAATGGGCAGATCAACTGACACACTTCGGTTGCTTACAAGTGAACAAAAAGCTTTTCGGGATAACTTACATAAGTCGGGTGTGGGATATAACGGTTCTTGTGTTCTTTCACAAGCTTATGCTAAAAATTCCAAAGGCTGTATCTGTGCTCTGAAGCTTTGTGGATAAATGAACAACTGCATGTGTTTGATTATGAGAAAACTCTTGAGGATGCTGAAAAGAGTCAATTAAAAATGAATGAGTTTCAAAAAGATAAAAAAATTCAAGAGTTAAAGATTCAACCAATCGATTACGAAAAGTTGAACAAACTTTATAAAGAGTTTGTTCCTCAAAAACACTCTTTCTTTTCTGACCTCTGTTAAGGCAAACCTGTTTTATTCACCCTTATTATATTCCCTTTGTTACGATTCCTGGCAACAAAAACCAACCATGCCGAGTTAGTTCCCTTTGATCAAACGAGTTTATTCAATATAAAAGTTGGAGTTGAAAACGCTGTCTCAGTTTAATACGCTAGGACAGCAAAAGGGAAAGCATTTTTTTTACTACACACCGGCAGAGGATTGAACGTATTGAGTGTTTGTCTAAACAAGTTTAACCAATTGCTTAATGAATTGACAGGTTTACTTTAGATGACTATCCAGAATCTATTTCAAAGGGATCTAAAAGATTTGAAAGATCTGCTTTGAGCCAGAACATGATGTCTATCTTGAGACAAATAAGAACAAAATGATTTGTTGAAAGATCAACTTTTGGAAGCATCCTAACTAAAGATATCAAGAATCTTGGGATAACTTCTTGATATGGAAATAAGGAATCAGGAATTTACAAGATGAAATTGAAAAAATTTCAGACAAGAGTCCAACAATTTTCATTTGAAGTCACACAGGGATTGTCAAAAAGAATTGTTGAATTGGAAAAAGATTTATCAAAATCTAAGGCAAAGGGTATTGCTTTTGAAATCGCACTTCAACACAAGTCACAAGAAAATAATTCTTTGATAACTGTGCAAAAAGAAAATGAGAATTTTATGGCATTATTACAACTTGAGAATTGACGCATTTTGAACAGACTTTAAAGAAATTTGTTGAGTCCCGGTTCAAAAGGTCAAAAGTTTGAGATTAAAACAATGTGATGAAGTCTAAGTTATATACGATTTTTTGATTAGAGTGAAATGAGAAAACATTGAGTATGGAAAACGTGTGAGCGTCGTTAATTAAGGAGAATTGAAACATTTGAAGTTGACTTACAAAAACTTTGTTTTGATCTATCAAAAAGTCACGGGTCCTAACAAAAGACATCAAATGTAAAACCACAAGATGGAGGCAGAAAATCTGAAGTCTCAATTGTTGAATTTGCTGAAACTAAGTTCAAAAACATTCTCGGAAAGATTTTGAATTTTATCAAAATAGAAAGCAAGTTGGATATTTCTGAATTTAACATGGAATCATGAGAATCAGGGGAGAAGTTTTGTGATAATGCCAAATGTGAGATTCTAACAAAGTTTTCGAGCTTGAAAAGGTTTTTAACTCAACAAACAAAAGAATTTTGAATGACGTCAAGCTTGAATTGTCCGAACAGAACCGCTAAATTATTGAGGCTAATTTTTGAAAAAACTTGAAAAAAAAACCAAAAGTGTTGTCTTGAACGACAAGATTGGGCTTTGTAAAGTTTGATTATTATCTAAAGCTTAAAAGGATCAATTTTTGAAAGAAATTAATCATCATTGAGAACTCAATTGGGAGAAATCTAAAAGGAAAGTTATGTGCAAACCTAAGTTTGATAAACATTCAATTTTGAAAACCTCGCAGCTGATAACGGATGGTCATTGGGTGGGACATAAACTCTCAAATTTCAAAATCATGGTTTTCTCCCAAAGTTGATGTGCAAAAGAGTTTATCAAAACCAGTCACTGCACAGTCTTTGCCTAAAGATGAAAAAGATCAGCTTTTAAAACGAATTGCATATTTGGAATCAAAATTGGCATCCTCTAGATATGTCGTTCTTGTCAAAAAGAATATCATGAGTTGAGGACTTCATATAATGCTTTAAAAGTGAAGTTTGATTCTCTTTTAATATCAGCAAAAATGGATCGATCAATGTTTTCAAATCTTCCAAAAACCGAGAGAAAAAGTGTTTCGGAAAAGGTTCACACAGGTGAATCTTTAAAACCGTTTTCACGAAGGGTTTCTCAGTTTACAACCTATTCTTTACAAAAAGATAGGAAGTTTTCTAAGAAACCTCAAAGTTTTGAAACATTTTCTCCTCATAAGGGTTTTAAGACAAGAGCTTCAAATGAAAATAATCAATCTTTTGAAACATCACACTCGAACAACGGTTTTACACTGTTCAAAACCGTTTTCCCCCCCCCCCCCAGAAGGTTTTCCCTTCAGTTTTAACAACCAACCTATTCCTTTTACAAAAAGATAGGAAGTTTTCTAAAAATCTCAAAGTTTTTGTATGACATTTTTCACCTCATAAGGGTTTTAAGGACAAGAGCTTCAAATGAAAATAATCAATCTTTTGAAACATCAAAACACTCGTGTTTTAACAAAACCGGTAAAACAAGTGTGGGAGCCCAATTAAGGAAACTCAAAACTTTTGAAGCATCTTCTTTCTCAAAAGATTTTTTTTTTTAAAGATCAAGTACTTTCAAAAGGATAGAATCACGTATTTGTTACTCCACACTCTTGTTTTACACCGGTAAAACAAGTGTGGAGGCCAAAGCAAAGTTATTCGAAATCTTTCAAATATTCCAAATCAGAAATGCTTTCGATGCAAAACAAGAATGACTTTGTTTCAACAATCAACAGGAAAGGAAGAGTTTCAAAGCGAAACGAAATATTTCCAGGATGATTTCATCACATGACATTGAACAAATGGAATCTTTCTCGTCAACAAGATTTAAAACCTACACTCCATTTTGAAACAACGAGTTTCAAAAATCAATAGAAATGTCAAGAGGAATTTTAAATCACCGTTGATTCCCACGAGAGGCTATTCTTCAAATGAAACAACGCAGTTTCCAAGCCTCGTTGGAACTCCAACATCATTTACAATCGTCATGACACAAACTTTTTAAATTGGGTTTTCCTCAAATTTGGTAAACCCATTAGCACCGTGCTTAAATGGGTTCCAAAGGTTGTTGTCTAAATTCGATGTAAATGGTTTGTAATCATATTTCAGATTGCAACCCGTGCTTTAAATAAAAGGAAAATGTACGTTTCAGTGCGCTTTACCTTAAAATGAAGAGAAATCTTCTTGTTTTGAGCAAAAATTATTCAACTTTTTCAAAAAGATTTTCAAAAATATTTCAAAAGTTTGCTCACCAAAATGGTTTGTTTCTAAATTTCAGATAACAACCCGGTTTTCAAATAAAAGAAAAGTGTACGTTTCAGTGCGCTTTATCTTTAAAAGAAGAGAAATCTTCTTTATCCCGAGCAATTTTGTTTTCTCATCATCTTTTCAAAAAAGTGTGCTCGGGACATTCGACTTCTAAGTAAATGTCAGCTTAGGACTCGTTCTTCAATTAAAGGAAAGTGTACATTTTTGTACATTGAAGTTTACAACTTCTTGGACTTGAGCTATTTCATTTAAGATATTCAAAATCTTGAAGTAAAATGGTATACAAAAGTTTGAACACAAATTTTCAAGAGTTACTCAAAAAGATTTATCAAAATCTTCCAAAGTGTGTGTTCAACACTCCCTTCCTCATTCACTCATTTGATATTTTTTGAGGGGGAGTATAAAGAAAAATGTTTTGAACAAATGAATAATAATCGATTTAAAAGTAGTTGTTGTCAAGTTTGTTTATATCGATAAGCGTGCAAATGGTGAAGATTGTGTTCGGTTATGACTGTTTCCTGAATTTAACAGGATGAGGAGTGAGCAATCTACTGACCATACGTTTTAGATATCGACATACTTTGACACAACTAGTTTTTCAATCTTGTTTAAAATATTAAAAAAGGTTCTAAATCATAATCATGATATATCTGTTTTCTCCCATGGTGTTCTTCCAAATTCTCATAAGCTATTTTATCCATTATCTCAAAAATAATCACTTTTGGTATGCTATTTGAGGGGGAGAAAATTGATTACAAGTGATCAAAGAAAGATAAATGCTTAAGTGTGTGGAATATCAAAGTGATCTAAAAGACTCAAAGTGCAATCAACTCTTTCCTCCATGTGCAAAATAATTTTGAATATCAATGCACATGTGTAGGGGGAGTATTTCTCAAAAAGTGAAACTTTCAAAGTGTTAAATGTTTTGATTTATATCAAACACTTTGATTGATTTTCAAATGGTTTTATGGTTTTGATCTTAAATACCCATCAACCAACTACCCTCCACAATGATCAAAATAAATATAAGGTGGTAAGGTTAGGTATTATTCCATGATCCAACCAGAACTGGAGGGATCTACCCAGGGACATTCCATAGATAGAATATAAGTCCTTAGGTATGATGGAGTAGAATGTAAATGGGAATAATGTTAACTAAGGCATGAGTTATCATCAGAACAATCACAACAAGATGATAATGAGGACAAGTTAGTTTAACATTGAAGGGAATGAAAAAGAAATGTATGGATAAAGGATGAAAAGAAAGAAGCCCTCTACAAACTTTAGGCAGAAACTGGGTCAATACATAATCTATAGAATATCACAAAGATGATATTTGGTATTGAAGAAAGACATCATGGACCCAGTGATGCAATGCACAACCCTTCCCAGCCACTCAAGATTCTCTTAAAAGAATTCTTGTTTCATTTGTCACGGAGATTAAACGCATAATCTATCGACATCTCACTCTGAGATTGTTGATATTGAAAAGGTGGCAGTTTGCTCCAGCCTCCGATTACAAAAACCAAAACGCACTTATTGAGTCTAGAGCCAAATGAGATCAATTCATAAATCTCACATAGGACACAAAAGTACATTTATATCAAACATCAAAGATACAAAAAGTACAAGAGTCGCTTATATGTCTATGTGATATTGCATGTCTTTGTGACATTGCCGGAACATTCAAGAGTGATACTTACATTAAGTATCAATGAATGAATGGAAATCCTACCAGTGCTAACATCAAAGCCAACGCTGAACGTAGGTCACTAATTTGAAAATGAATGATTTATGATTCAGTTAGTGTTAACTAGTAATCTAAGTGATCTAGTAGTTATTGTGTTTTTTTTTTCAAATTTTGTTTTCCCGAACAAAACACAACAAAATTTCCTTGATTTATTCAACGTGAAGTGTTTTGGATTACCAAGGTTACTTTTATGATGTCACAATTTGATTAGAGGGGGAGTAATGTTGGAATTGAAGTTAGTAGTTGACTCTCATGCTTAGACCGCACTCCACACATGACTTCACTATCGAATATTTAGGCGTAACAAGATTATGATTATGTTTGATGGTCATCAAATGCAATTAGGGGGAAGAGAAGTGTTCAAGTTGGATATTTCAATAGAGTGCAACATTTAGGGGGAAGAAATGTGAAGTATGTGTATACGAATGGTTGTTTATTTGGGGGAAAGCAATTGGGGGGAAGAACATCAACAACATCTCTACCTTTTAGAAACAAGAACACCGTCGTAATTCATTCCTTCATTTCTCATTCTCAAAGTTTAAAGATACACTTCTGCAACTCTAATAAATCAAAGAACTTCCTCAAATCGTCAAGTTGTTAATTAAGACAAAAGTTCTACATGAGGAAGATTGTAAGCTGTAAAGAAAGTATGAGTATGTTGGTTAGAAGCTTTAAAAGACAAATCAAGATGGATTCACAGTAAAGAATGATGACATGAAAAGATCTCAAAGGCAAAGGAAAAAGAAAATGAAAAGATAAAGATCAAGATCACAAGAGCATGATTGGATCAAGACCACTATTACACAACAAGACTCAAGACAAACAAGCGTTAAAGTTCAAAGATCAAAGTCACGAGAGAGATGTCAATGAAAGTTCAAAGATCAAAGTCACAAGAGAGATGATCATCTTTTAGGGGAAGATTGTTATGAATAAGGAAATGATGATCATTAATGCAATCAAAGAGAGATCTTAATGATCGTCCCTTGGGGGAAGATTGTTAGGATTGATAAAAGTAACGATCTTATTGAGATAAATATCTTATAATAAATAATGAAATATTATTGTGTAATAGGTTAGGTAGATGGTAAATAGTCAAAGACTATAAGTCAAAGGGGCTAAATTGTAAATGTCTAGAAGACAAGGGCTCCATGAATTGGGGTTACAGGGTAAAAGGAAGGTGGTTAAACCCGTGAGTTGTGGGAGTTGAAATGGGCGGGAAACAATAGTTTATAAAGGTTGGGGGTGACAGGGCACAAGTTTGCCCATTTGGCAAAAATGGCCCTCCAGGGTTATATGTTACTTTGCATCCATCGTCCTTGTGGTTAAATAACTTTGGGGACTTGGCAAAACAAGTCCCCAAGAGTTATTTGTCTAGTTGCAGTACACGTCCTTGTGTAATACAAGTATGGGGACTTGGCAGTTTTGCCCCCCTACTTGTTACTTCGAGTGATTTGCAAAATCAGCCCTTGTCTTTTCCTTTGTCTCATTTCTTCTTTAAATATAAGTTTAGGGATTTACAATTTTAGTCCCTAAACTCATATTTCTTGACTTTGGCCTCGGGGTTGACTTGGACTTTGACCAGTTGACTTTTCTGTTGACTTTTTGACTTGATTGACTTTTCGGCTTCGATTTTGGCTTTGTCTTTCATAGTCTTTTCCATTCCATGTTTGGTTTTGTCGTTTTGGCTTCGTTTTTCGTCCTTTTCTTAGTTATCCGTTCTTGCACAACACAATTAGCAAAACAAGCATATATTTGGCATTTTAAGTCCGTTTTTGGTTATTTTAGCTCGTTTTTAAAGGTAAAAGGTATGTGTAATTAAGCACATACCATAAATCAATGATGTAAAGTTTTGTATAAAGTGGTAGATATCGCCACTAATTTTTGTAAGGTATGTATATTATGAACGATTGGGATTTGACCTTTACAGGAATGCCAACTAAGGTTGTTTTTGTTGATCTATGATCAAGACGTTGATGTCTATATTTCTGTGTCTTTTTCATGGGTGCGGTCGGGAAAGTACTAGCAACACTATATCTTATTTGTTTGGACTTAATCTATCTTTTTTGTTCTATTTATTTAACAACAATTATTTTCCCTTTCCTAATCCATAACCTTAGGTCTTACTCGAATGAGGATGCAAGCAATCACATATGTCTATTCCGTTGTTACGGCCATGTATGTGTGCTTTTGTCCGCCTTGATGGTTTATTACTTTTGGAGAAAGGATTGGAAGATCCCTACCTTATATCGCTTTTCGCCATAACCCTTGGTTTTACTCAAGTAAGGGAATTGAATGCAATCATGTATGTCTATTCCATCGTTATGGATGTGTATATGTGGTTTGTCATCTAGTCTGTAATATTGGTATCAATAGAGATTAGAAAGAGTGATCAAAACCTTTAAACCCAAAAACCTAATTTACCTTTATAAACTTGTTACTCCTTAGCTTTAGTGGTGGAGATGTGTATCCTTTCCAAGCATATGATAGAATACTCGTCACGACCGAGCAATTTAGCAAATTAGTTAAATATTACAACATAGATTAGTTGAGCGAATTGAGAGTTATCCTATTTTGTGAGGTGTTTGGTTATGTACTAGCAATTGAACAAATAATTGCTTAAAGGAAAAATCCTTAACAACGGTTAGGATACATTTTCATAAAATTTCTAAAGTCTACTTGAGGACAAGTAGGATTCAAGTGGGGGGATATTTGATGACATCAAATGATATTTCATATTGCATTCAGACTTAATTCACAACATATGTGTCACACCCCGCCAAGGCGGAAACACGAGGCACAACATCACGGATATCATCACAACACAATGGTGTCAATAATAGAGAATCACTACATGCATAACTAAATATAAAAGACACGATGTGTCATGACAATACCGAAAACAAAAGAACAGCATCTTGTATTAATGAAAAAGGGGTCTCATCAATACAAAGACAATGTCTCGCAAACCTATAAAAACTAATAACATTCAAGAATTCATGCAAACAAATACTAGACGAAATCAAATGAGAACTTCCAATGCAGCCTAATGGTCTCTTTAGCCACTTTTATTAACTTCAACACCTTCACAACGCTCACCTAAAAATGATGCTTAAAACGTCACCATAATGGTTGGTGAGAGTCATAGGTTTTACGACACCAATACAAGATTTAAATTAAGTACTGTAATTATAAAAAAAACAAAACATGGCAGGACAATTAAGCTAACTATTATACATGCTAGCATTCATGCAACTAACAATCACAATTGGGATGGAACGTGTCCCCTGATCTAATGCAACAAAAATAGTCATGGATAGGAATGCTATCCCCAATCCCAGATTCTTGGTACCGTAGCACACACAGCTTCATACCCACACAAAGTAGTTAAAACCTCTTGCCCACAAAGTAGGCGAAGAACAATGTAACATCATACAACATGCAGCACATAACATATCATAGCTACTTAAAAGTCCATGAGTAACTTAAAACACATAATCACAGCAATCAAAATATTTCAAAACATATTTTGCATCACTTCCATCCCAAAAAAAATAGTAAAATGGGACTATGAAACTCACCTGATGCTCAGCTTACTTGACAAGATCTTGCACACAATCTAATCAAAACAAAACACAAGTTAAACTCGGTTAGGCAAATGCCCAAGCCAATGTAACAATAACATGATGGACCTCTAAATCTAACACTAAGCTTATGATCCTTTATATGCAACTTCCAAATCATTTTCATACTCTATATAGTCTTAACCATTAACTTCTAACTTTTCAGTTTTCGGAAGAAATTTGTAGTTACTTTATGACCTCAAATAAAATACTAAAACACCTAATTGATGGTTTTCCTTGCATTCCCTAGTTCCTCAATGAGTTGCGAGCTACTGTGATTTAAAAAAAAAATTTAAGTGAAACTATTTTATAAAAATTCATCATTACAAAGTATTCAGATTCAGATCTGAACGCACACCAAAACCGTTGACGTCCTTAAAAATACTTAGAAAATGTTTTAGTGTTAGCCCTTTGAACTAGAGTTACTAGATACCTAAAATATAACTCATGATTATTGGCTAACCTCAATTTGAACTTTAAGTAGGGGTTTTACTCCCCGAAATCAGACCCAAATCTGACCCGAATTTACTGTTTTGACAACTTTTCTTGCGAAAATTATTTGGCTAACTTCCCGATCTCAAAACCTTTGGGGCTGGACTTTTTGGAAACTAGACTCTCTGAACTTATCAATAGACATAAGATTCATCAAAAATCTCGTTACCAATCATGAGATAACATTCAAACAAGATGACTCAAAATTCTGCCCAACCCTACATTCAATTCTATCGCGTTCTATATCTAACCGAATACAACAATATGATCCTAATTAAACCCTAAACACTTCTAATTAAGTTTAACATCATTAATTTATAGATTTTATGAAACCCTAATTTTATAGATCTTATATAAACCCTAATCCATTCCATCAATAATTGTTACATGTTTTAAAGAAACTAAACAACTAGGGTTTGAAAACATACCTTAATCCTTAATTCTTGAAACCTTAAATCACCAAATTGATCTTAATAAATAAAAACTTTTTTTTTCTTCTGCTCTTGGGTTCGACCGAATATAAAAAAATGGGGATATGGGTTTGTATTTATAGTGCAAATAAGGAGGTTTAGATAATTACCAAATTAGAATCCCACTTTTACTAAAATTAGTTTTTCCTTTTTTTTCTTAAACCGGCCGAACAACACATTTTTTATTATTATTGACACAAAAACCCTTTAATTTTGTTATTTTTATAAAAACCTTTATTTATTTAAATACCTAAGAAAAATAAATTGATTTCAAACTTTTTTTCTCTAACTTAAAAATACTAAAATCTACTAACCAAACTTCTAAACTAAATTTTCTATTCTCGTGAATTCCTATTATCTAATACTTATCAAAACAAAGAGAAACGTAACACACATAAAATTTTACCATCATTTTCATTGTCACCAAATGTGAATAAAATGAAATACCCACATTAACCATAAATTCAATCAAAACGAGACGATCGCGCTCACAGATTGATAACCAACTCACATAGAATCACATAACCACATAATTACTATAACACATAATGAAACTCAAATCAATACTAATTGTTTGACTAACCCGCTCAAGTCGCAGTTGTCACAGTATCCCCTCCTTAGGGAAATCACGTCCCGAGATTTAACTAGTAGGTTCAACATCATCCTTAACAAACAATCAGGTATACTTAGCTTTCATATGGTCCTCAAGTTCCCACGTGAACTTAGAGCCACGCTTTGAATCTCATCTAACTTTCACGATCGAAAACCCACTGCTTACAACTTCGCTTGCCCATACAAGGGTACAAATAGCAGCATAACAAATCTAAGCAAAAATAAACATCCAACTACATGAACATCGCCCGTCTTCGACGAAACTTGTCAAAAACCTTAAGTTGTGTAACAACGTCATTCATAACCTAACCCCGCAACTCATCAAAAAAGAACTGTCTTGGAACTAAGTTATGAGTTGTTACAAAGCTCAACGTTTTTGAAGAATCAGCTCGACTTCGAGTTTATTCAAAATATAACATTAACCAAACCACATAAGAAACATTAAGGGTGCACAAAGACTACCATACCCTATGTAACCCAATTTATTAGTACTTCCAACTATAACCTTTCTCAATGATACGTGTTGATCCTTAGTTATCAATAAAATCATTCATACCTCGGCTTTAGTTCCAGCAGACTTTAACTATCGAAATCCTACTAGGCTTTAAACTTTTAACCTCACGATCGATAATCTTGACAGGTTCCTCCACAAAACAAAGAGTTTTGTGTACATTAATTCTTTCTAAAGGCACGTTCATATTTGCATCCGACCAATACTACTTTAAATTTGGAAACTCATCAAATATACTACTAAATTATTAAGAGGCCATAGGACCGATCCCTTTAATGATCTCAAATGGTCCCACATATCTTGGTGCTAACATTTCTTTCTTTCCAAAATGCACTACATCTTTCCAAGACAACACTTCCAACATCACTTTATCACCAACTTCAACTCTAAATATTTATGCATATTGCCAACATAGCTCTTTTGGCAATCACTAAATGCTTTAAGCTTTTCTTTAATCAACATCACCTTATTTGTTGTCTCTTGAACTAATTTTGGTCCAATCGACCGAATTTTTCCAATTTCAGCCCAAAGATCATGTGACCTACACTTTCTTCTATACAACACTTCAAATAGAGCACATCAAACACCCGAATGATCACTATTATTATAGAAAACTCAGTTAAGGGTAGGTGAGTACCCTAATTACCACCAAAAAAATCAATCATGCACTCTCAACATATCTTTCAAAATCTGAATGGTACGCTCACTTTGTCCGTCCATTTGAGGATGATAGGTCGTACGCATGTTTTAGCCGTGTTCTCAATGCTTTCTGCAACGTCTACCAAAGCCGCGAAGTAAATCTTCCACCACGATCTGAGATGATCGACACATGCACTCCATGCCTTGTTACGACAGGGCAGAAACACGAGGCGTAAGATCATGGATATCATTACAACACAATGGTGTCAACAATAGAGAATCACTACATGCATAACTAAATAAAGGAGACACGATGTGTCATGATAATACCAAAAACAAAAGAACGGCATCTTGTATTAATGAAAAAGGGTCTCACCAATACAAAGACATAACGTCTCACAAACCTAATAAAAATCACTCAAGAATTCATGCAAACAAAATACGAAACGAAATCAAATGGGAACTTCCAATACAGCCTAAGGGTCTCTCTAGCCACTTTTAATAACTTTAGTATCTTCATAACGCTCACCTGAAAATGATGCTTAAAACGTCAACACAATGGTTGGTGAGAGTCATAGGTTTTGCGACACCAATACAAGATTTAAATAAGTTACTGTGATTATAAAAACAAAACATGACAGGACAATTAAGCTAACTATTATACATGCTAGCATTCATGCAACTAACAATCACAATTGGGACGGAACGTGTCCCCCGATCCAATGTAACAAAAATAGTCATAGAGAGGAACGATATCCCTAATCCCAGACTCTTGGTACCGTAGCACACACAAGTTCATACCCACACAAAGTAGTTGAAACCTCTTGCCCATAAAGTAGGCGAAGAACAATGTAACATCATACAACATGCAGCACATAACATATAAAAGCTACTTAAAAGTCCATGAGTAACTTGAACTACATAATCACAGCAATCAAACATATTTATTAGTTGTTTTTCTTTTTTTTTTTGTTTTTTTTTTTTTGTTATTTTTTTTTTTTTTTGATGGTTTTTTTTTTTTTTTTTTTTTTTTTATTTTGTTGTTTTCTTCCTCTATGTGTTGGTTTTCATCCAATTCCATCCCAAGAAAACATAGTAAAAATGGGACTATAAAACTCACCTGAATGCTCAGCTACTTGACATGATCTTGCACACAATCTAATCATAACAAAACATAAGTTACACTTGGTCAGGCAAAAGCCCAAGCAAATGTAATAATAACATGATGGACCTCTAAACCAAACACTAAGTTTATGATCCTTCATATACATCTCCCAACTCAGTTTCATACCCTATATGACCTTACCCCTTAACTTCCACTTTTACAGTTTCTGGCTGAATTTTATAGTCATTATATGACCACAAATAAAATACTAAAACACCTAATTGATGGTTCTCCTTAGATTTGCTAGCTCTCAAATGAGTTGTGAGATATTGTGATTTTTTAGAAAAAATAATAGTAAGTGGAATTATTTTATAAAAATTCATCTATACAAAGTGCTCAGATTCGGATCTGAACGCACACCAAAAAGTTTGACGACCTTAAAAATACTTAAAAAATGTTTTTGCGTTATCCCTTCTAACTGGATTTAATAGACACCTAAAATATGACTCATGATTTTTGGCTAACCCAAATTTGAACTTTAAGTGGGGGTTTTACTCCCTGAAATCATACCCAAATCTGACCCGAATTAACTGTTTTGACAACTTTTCTTGCGAAAATTATTTAACTAACTTCCCGACCTCAAAACCTTTCGAGGCTGGATTTTTTGGAAACTAGACTCTCTGAACTTATCAATAGACATCAGATTCATCAAAAATCTCGTTACCAATCATGAGATAACATTCGAACAATACGACTCAAAATTCTGCTCAACCCTAAATTCAATTTTATCGTGTTCTAACTCTGACCGAATACATCAATATGATTCTAATTAAACCCTAAACACTTCTAATTAAGTTTAACATTATAAATTTACAGATTTTTATGAACCCTAATTTATCCATCACTTTATTGTAACATGAATTAAAAGAAAGTTAAAACAATTAAAGTTTTTAAACATACCTTGATCCTTAATTCTTGAACCTTAAACCACCAAATTGATCTTGAATAAAAAAAACTTTTTTTTTCTTCTGCTCTTGAGTTTGACCGATTATAAAAAATATGAGATTATGGGTTTGTATTTATAGTGAATAGAAAAAGATATAGATAATTACCAAATTGGAATCATAGTTGGACTAAAATTAATTTTTTCCCTTTTTTCTTCTTTATCCGGCCGAACCTACGACCTTTTTATTTTTTATTTTTTTTATTTTATTTATTTATTTATTTATTTACACATAAACCCTTCAATTTTGTTATTTTTATAAAAACCTTTATTTATTTAGACATCCTTCTAAATAAATAATTTTAAATACCTAAAAATAAATTCACTTCATAATTTATTTTTCTAACTCAATAACACTAAAATCTACTAACTAAATTTCTATTCTCGTAAATTCCTATTATCTAAATATATATACATATAAATACGTACACACATGGAATTATACCATCATTTTCACTGTCACTAAGGTGTGAACAAAATGAAACAACCATAACTTCAATCTTAAGGAGACGATCACGCTTCATTGATTAGTAACCAAACTCACATAAGATCACATAAACACATAATTATTATAAACACATAATGAAGCTCAAGTCAATACCAACGGTTTGACTAACCTGCTCAAAGCACAGTTGTCATAGTATCCCCTCCTTAGGGAAATCTCGTCCCGAGATTTAACTAATAGGTTCAACATCATCATCAACAAACAATCCGGTATACTTAGCTTTTATATGGTTCTCACGTTCCCACGCGAACTTAGGGCCACACTTTGAATCTCATTTAACTTTCACGATCAGAAACCCACTGCTTACATCTTTGCTTACCCATACAAGGGTACAAATAGCAGCATACAACTCTAAGCAAAAATAACATCTAACTACATGAACATCGCCCACGTTAATTGAGAAACTCCGTCAAAAACCTTAAGTTTTTGTAACATACGTCATCAATACCTAAACCCGCAACTTATCAAACAAGAACTGTCTTGGAACTAAGTTATGAGTTGTTACAAAGCTCAACGTTTTTGAAGAATCAGCTCGACTTCGAGTTTATTCAAAATATAACATTAACCAAACCACCTCAGAACTTTCAAGGGTGCACTAAAGTCTGCCAATAACCCTATGTGTCCAACTTTACTTAGTACTTCCAACGATAGCTTGCTCAACAAGCAAGTGTGGATACTTAGTTTTTATGAAATCCTCATGACCTCGCTTCGAGTTCCACTGGACTTAACTATCGGAATCCTACTATGCTTCAAACTTTTAACCTTATGATCGATAATCTCAACAGGCTCTTCAACAAAACAAAGAGTTTTGTCTACCTTGATTTCTTCTAAATGCACATGCAGATTTGTATTCGCTAAATACTTCTTTAAATTTGAAACACATCAAATACGCTACTAAATTATTAAGGCAATCTTAATCAATAGACCATAGGACCGATCCCTTTAATGATCACTGATATGTGTAAAATACACATATCCGTTTGTACCTAAAATAACCCAATTAAACCCAAAACAGACCAAAAATGGCAAAATATATTTTGTATATGTGTTTTGTGTGTTCAGGTACGGATAAGTCAAAATCACAAGAAAAACATTCAAAAGCGTAACAAACACGGACACGAAATCAAAAAGAGTACAAAGCCGAAAGCCTCAAAAGACAAAGGCCTTAGCCAATTTTCATCTCAGGGCAATCTTGCTATCTTCGCAAGTTCTTTATAACTTAAAAAGAAAGGAAAAGAAAGAGCGGGGCCAAATATGTAACATCCCAAACTCCAACAGTTTTAACTGTCGAAAAAGAAGCGGGAACCATTTTTACTATTCATCCATCTTCCCCAATTTCACCCCCATGGTAAAACAAGTTGTGTGGGGGGGGGGGGGGGGGTGGGGGGGGGCGTGGTGGGAGGGGGGGTGGGTGGGGGCCGTGGGGGGGCAAATCAAAAATTAAGGGTGATTAAGTCAATTCAAAGGTCTACATCAAAACCCATGGTTTTTGGTCAAATCAGTCTTTAAACAAAGGTGCTTCATTAAAGAAGAGCCACACAACAAGTAAAGAAGCACAATTGTTATGGTTATGTTCTAAACTCACTCACAAAACTAACACAAACGTCACATCAAGGGAATGACACGCTGGCAATCCTCAGGTGTCCACATCTTGATCAAACGGCCACAATTGATGATCAAATGATTGAAGAAATGAATGGCAGAGATTGAAAGATTGAAAAGCAGGGCTAGAGGTCCTAGAAGCTTCAGCTGGGCACTATAAAAAGACCTCATTCTCACACACACAAGGAGTCTTGAATTTTTCTTTTTAATCTAGTTTTTACATAATTCGTATTTTATTTCTTAAATGTAATTTCCTTTTTCAAGTATTGTAATCAGCTTATTCAATTAATGAAATTCAGTTTTTAATGTTTTAAATTTTGTTTTCTAAGCTCTCTTTTAAGTCATACGCTCTCTTAATAAGCTAAATTTGTCTCAATAAGCTCATATTAAGCTCTTTCAGTCTATAAGCTGAAATAGAGCTGTTTGAATTCAGTATTAACCTTATCTAAACCTTAAATCAGTTAAACCTATTATGGATCTTATTGTATCTAAGCTTTTGGAAGGGGATCTTACTTTGGAAGAGATCCCAAGGACTTATACTCTAGCTTATTCATAAGCTAGAGAGCTTGTAGCTGCCTTAATTGGTGCCTTTTGTTTAGCTAAAGGTTTAAGTAAGTTTCTCTTTTCATTCATCTCAAATTTCAGTTTTAAATTGCTTAGTTTTAGTTTATATGCTTAAACTTGCTTATTTGCTTATTCCTTTTTGCTTATTAGTGTTTAAATGTCTCTTCTAGTACTTATTAGTTGTTTGTCTTCATCTGTTTTTGCTTAAGTAGTTATAGATCTTTAGTTATTAAATTCTGTCATAAAAACTCATAAAATCCAAAAATATTAGTTTAAATAGTTTAGATCTTAGAATTTTGCTTATTCAGTTGTTTAATCATGATTGTTAAGTTTGTTTTAAGCTAGTTTTTTATCTGGTATTTAGTGCTTGTTCATTAGATTTCTCTTAAAAAGCTTTTCTCAACTCTGTCATAATGACAAAAGAGTGTTTGGGATTAGTGTAATCTCAAAATTGCACTAGCAGTACTAACTTCAGTTAGTACTGCTTAGCTTTTACACTACCAGTACTAACTTCCAAGTTAGTACTGCTTTCACAAGTTAATACTGTTAGCTTTAATTTCAGTAGAATTAAGTTTAGTTTCAGCTTATTTAGATTTAGTTTTCATTTCCTAGCTTATTTCATTGCTTATTTAGTTTTCAAAAGTCAAAATTGCACTAGCAGTACTTTCTCTTGAAAGTACTGCTGAATTTTTACACTAGCAGTACTAACCATAAGTTAGTACTGCTGTGTTCATAGCTTTATTTAGTTAAGTAATTTTAGGATTTAGCTTATCAAATTCAGTAGAATTTAAGTTTTCATAGAGCTTAATACATTTTAAGTCTTAAATTTTGTTTTCTAGTTATTTCTTAGCTTTTTGGTGTCAAAAAGTCTTGAAAAATTGAAAAAATTCCAAAAAAAACAGTACTTAGAATCTTTAGGTTTATATTTGTTAAATTAAATGCTTATAATTATAGGATTTTATAACTTAATTTGATGGATAATAAGTAGTTTGATAAGTCCTTAAAGTGTCAAAGTCTAGTTCAGATTATTTAGTTCTCTAGCTTATTTGAAGTTTGTGTTTCTTTGCTTATTTCCTGAGTTTGCTTGCTTAATGATCAATTTCAGTAGCATAAAAGTAGTTTAAGCTTTAGTTTCTTTTCATTTATAGATTAAGCATATCATAATTCTCTTTTTAGAACTTCTTTCCTTTTTCATTTTGAATCTAGTTTGAGTTATTTTAAAGCTAAATTATTTTCGAAGATAAACCAGGGGTTAAACTCCGAAGTATATTCTGTAACGAGACGTGAGATTAATAGAGTGACTTCTTTATGAAGCTTATCTTTGAGTTCAGTTTTAGTGCTTGCGCGCGTTGTGAGTTTTACGCCCTTGTCTTTCCTTACAACTTGGCTTCTTTGAGTTGTTCATTTTAAGCACTTTTCAATTTCAACTTATTTCGGGACTTAGCTTGTTATCGGGAGTAGATTCTAAGGGTAGTAAGTGGTACTCTTTCGGATTTTAGTTTGTTTGCAACTTAGTTTCCCCCCGTCAGAAAGTGTTTTTCCAATTAGTCCTTTTCCCTTTTGCACCATTAGTCTTTAGTAAGTTAATTATGTTTGTGTAAGTTTTTAATAGTGTTATTATTTAGGGTTAAGTTTTTTATGTAGTGCAATTAAACTTTTATAAAATGATTAAAAAATAGTGTCTTTTATTTTATTAATTTTCTTGGGCAACTTTTTCTTTACCTAGTGAAATTTTAGTTTACATTTTTAGGGGTTATTTAAAATTAGTGTTACTTGCCTTAATATATTGTCATCATTTGTTGCTTAATTTATTTTCAAGTAATAGCGTTTCCAAATTTTCTTATGTTCTCTTCAAATCAGCGATGCGAACGAAAACGTGGTTTCAATCTCCTAGAGTCATTGGGAAACGACCCGGGTGTCATACTGCACCGGTTTGATATACGTTTAAATTATTATATTATATATATTTTGAGAGAGAATTTATCAAGGGTTTACTTGGTAATCTTCTTAACTACTCTTAGATATATTATTTTGTGATATATTTAGTGTACAAAAACTGCAATCAATCACCCACACTTGATTTCAAGTGAGGGGATAAACACCTTGTTGATTACTAAATAAGGGTGGAGTCAAGCTAGAGACTCGAACAAAAACAAGCGCTTCATGAGAGGCACCCCATGCTTATCTTTTATGTTATTTTTTATTTCATTTTCATATTTAGTTTGGGTTTGTATGTTTCTTACTTAGTTTTGTAGGTTCTAACAGCAAGGAGATGGGATTCGAGGTCACCTCGACTCGTAATTATGTGGTAAAAATATTACTGTTTGCAGCAATTACGGCGTAACCATTTGAGTTACGCCGTAACTATTGAATATATGACGTAATGTTTTCTTTGATTATGCTGTAACTAGACTTAACTAAAGTTTTAAATTTAGTTAACCACATAGTTTCGGCGTAACTTATTTCGTGGTTACTCCGTAACTCCTTCCTAATAAACCTTAATTATGTTCGAAATTTTTACAAACCCGTGTATAATTAAATGAACTTTGTAGGTAAGTTCTCTGGAAACCCTCACGAGACTTCACTCGTCCACTTAGGCCACCAAGTGGTTTTAATTAAAGGCTTGTTGCATACGATATTATGATTTAAAAGCAAACGCGTACAATACTAAAAATAACTTGTGAATTTATTGATGACGTAAATGACCCTAAAACACGGGGTGTTATAAAATAACACTTTTAGTCCCTATTTGATTTTAAGTACACCAATCATCCCTAATTTTCAAACTAATTGCATTGATGGTCCCTATTTTGTCAAAATAGAGACCAACTGTGCAATAAATTTGTTTAAAATGTGTTACATGGATATTCCCTATTTTTTGTAATAAGAAATATCAATGAAACATGTTTGATAAAATAGGGATGACTGGTGGTGTACTTAAAATCAAATAGGGACTAAAAGTGTTAGTTGGTATAAACTATAGGGATGAAACATGTAATTTATCCTAGAAATAAACACCTATTTGACTATACTTGCCTTTATTTTTCTAGTTTTTCCTAAAAAGTACTTCATTATTCAAAATTTTGACATGTTTTTCATTACTAAACTAGCTAAGACTTTACTGAGCACACCTACCTTATAATTCCATTATGTGAGGATAAGCCTTTCTGTTTTTCCCTTATACATAAATTCAATAAAAATGAGTGTGCCGGTAGCTGTAGTAGACTTTAGAACTTGGCCTGGTATATCTGTTCGAGACCACTAAAATGAGCATTGCACCTAGTGTAATCGATGTAGCTACGATAAAAGGCAAATATTAGGATTTTACCCAAATAGCCCATCCATTTCATGTTATGTTTGTGTATATTGACTTTTCACACTGATTAGTCAATCCCCATGTTAAACCATTTGTTGCACTTATTTTTAGTGCAAGATACCCCTAGTACAACATGTTGCGCCTTTTCTTTCATTTTGTTAAACCCAAATATATGATGTTTCGTTACACCAATCGCCTAGCCTACCCTGTAGTTTCTTTTGTCCATGATCAGGGAGTTGCTGGTTTATTTTAGTTTCACTGCTGAAAGTCGCGGGTTAGGATAGAGGGTATTTGATAAAAGTTGGGTTTTGAAGATAGCTGATCTCAAGTGAGGGGATACTCATGTATATATGTGTCTGTATTGTAATTGTCGTTTCATTGTATCCTTGTCTTGCATCAAAAAAAGAGAAAGAAAGAATAAAGAGCATGCAAGCAAGTGTTTATAGCTGATAAAAAAATTATAAATCAACGTTATTATGTTTTATTATGGTAGTATTCCTCCTTGTCCAGCTGGCGATGATTAGTCATTCCCATTTTGATATATGTAAACAGGTAGTTCTTATAAATTTATGTCATTTCTGTCTCTCCTTTCTATTTTAAGTCTATATTTATACAATGTGGGCATTGTACATCTCTGGGGGAAGGGAGATAGAAATGAGTTATTTGGTTAGATTATGTGTTGATTTTGCCCAAAATTTTTAAAAAATGGCACATAATTTTTTGTTCATAGTTGATGAAGGCCGAGTTGATGCGTCCTATTTGCCTAGTTTATGGAGATTTTGAGGCATTTCACTATATTTCATACGCATTAACTCATGTATTATGAAGACCCCTTGACTTTTGACCCTTAATTTTTGCCTTATGGGATTTAAATGCGACCAGTGACGGGGAGATTGTGAACTTAGGAAACTATTTGTTTTGTGTCTTTATTTAACACCAATTAAATGTGCATCCCATGTCTTTATCATATCCTTATCATTCTTAATTTAACCTTTAGCTTATTCGAGTTAAAGAATTGAGCAATCACAGGTGTCTTGTTCATGGATTTGGACAAGCATTTGTGATTTTTTCACCTTTTTTGGAATTTTGGTATTGGTTAAGATTGCATTAAAAGGATGATTCACCTCATAAGCCTTTGTGTTGTGTCAACCGATTTACCTTCTTGAACAGTTGCATCTAGACTCTAGTGGTAGAGATTGGTATTCATGCCAAGCTTATGATAGAATACTCGCCATGACTAAGCACTTGAGTGATCACCAAAAATGAAACACATATATTAGTGAGAGTGTGAGTGTGATTCATTTTTCTTTTCGTCAGGTGCTTGGTTTAGAATTTTCTAGCATATGTAATTTTTAAATTCATATCTTCTTGGATAACTTGAGATATATCTTTTTGAGAATTAATTAAAAGGTTCTACTTTAGGGCAGTGGGGGATATTTGATAACATCAAATAGTTAATACTTTTATATATCAAATTCTCGTGTTTATTGCTTTGTTTTAAATTATTTTTATATGAATCTTGTACTTAATTCGTTTATATTTCAGATTCAGGTAATAAAGGCATTGGAACAGGAATGACGCAAGAGATGGCCAAATATAGTACCAATACTATATTATTTAGTAGTGATACTAAATTCGTAGGAAGGCTACTAAATCTTTACAGGATGCAACTAAGAGCTACCACTACTATATTATTTAGTAGGGGTACTATATTTTTAAAGATAAAAGCAATCGATGAAATATCAAGTTAGAAGAATCATGGTGTAACTAGCCCACAGGAGTTACGCCGTAATTAATCATTGCTGAAGAAGATATTTATGCTAACTAAGGGTTACGACGTAACTGGGTCGTTGTAATTACGCCGTAACCAATTTTTATACTAAATGATGCAATGCCGCGTCTGATAAATTACGACGTAACTCGACACAACAATTACGCTATAACTATGACTCATCACGGGGACTAAAGGCGTACAAATGCTATGAAGTTTCATGAAATACTAATAAAACATCATGAAGTTGAGGGACCAAACTCGCCAATTATCCAAACTTAGCATTTAGTATATATATACCTTCCAATGTGCACAGGAAGATATGAATTCATTATTCCAGTCTCATTCTTTGGTGTTTTCCGTGCTTTGCCGACGCAAGAAGACAAAGGGAAAAGAAGGAGCAGCTTGCTTGGCTGCTTGATTCGGGTATAGGTCGAACCTTCAGGGTTCGCCACGAGATCCAACTAGAAGATCGAGAGCATTATTTTAGCATGATTTGTACATGATTCCTCAACTATTACAGTTTGATTTCAATTAATTATTTTTAATGATTTATTTGATATCGGCTTAATTGGTTGACACTTGATATTTATAATGCTTAATTTATGTTCTTGCCATTTAATTTGTTAATTATTATGTGTTAATTGATTTAATCTCACTGTCTGATCATTGTCTTATTTGGATATCCTTATTGCATGTAACTGATCCCTAAGTTTTGGTAGTGTTGAAGGTGGTTTAGATCCTATTAGTTCTTTTATTAGGCAGACATGTTGAACTTAGAATTAGCAAGGTACTAGGATAAGTTGGCATCTATCCCTAGTGTAGGAATTGTTCATATTACCGTCTTTATCGCATTAAATACTTAAATAGCTCAGGAACTCTTTCAGAGGGGGTTTATAATCTATCTAGGTTATAGACAGGTCTTTAGGATAGTTGGGGTTTAATCACTACAACTTGGATGCCCTACCTTCGTGACTTTCAGAGAATTGGGATCACAGAAAGTATATGACAGACTTCAAAAGTCAATTCGGGTCAGGCGATATTAGAACCACCATATAAAATAAGAATTAGACATTGCACTTGAGATCAAAATAATTGAACTTAGGATATTTAATTAGTTAAATGGGTTCATCTTCCTAGTAGTTTTCCACTACACCACTTCCCATGACTGATAAAACCAAGTTAATTCTTCCCATCTCTTTTCTTGCAATATAAATCATCTAAATAGCTTTAAAACGTGACAACTAGTAAACTCAAATTTTAGACCGCCCTTTAGCTCTTGGAACGACCTCGGATTCACCAAATCTGCACTACACACGAGCGGGTTCTCTGCCCGTTAGTACGTTATAGACTATAGGTGAAACGAGTTTTATAAATTTAAAACTTGATAAATAATTTAAAAGAAAATATGCATCAGTGGTGCTACTATCCGATACAATCCCTAACAAGGTCGTATCAATTAGCACTTTCATTGAGAGGGCTTTCGATTTAGGGTTAAAAAAGGTTACTATTCATCGGTACTGTTCATTAGAAAAAAATTATTGTTCTTCGAGTTACTGTTCACCAGAGTATTGTCATGAAATCCGACAACAACGATGCACTATCTAAGCTCTTGAAAATGGGTACGATGGCCGAATATCATGGTGAGTTTGAGATACTTATAAATCAAGTAACGAGGATCTCTGAAAATTTACTTAAATCGATTTATATCTTTCGACTTAAACCGGCTCTACAATGTGCACTCTTAAGGTCAAAGCCCACAACTTTAGATGAAGCTTTTTCATTAGCCCGTGCAACGAAAGCATGCTTCACGGACCTACAACTTTAGGAACTGTTGAGGTCGAATCCTACAACTTTGGGAGAAGCCTTCTTTAGAGCCCGTATCACCGAGGCCAGTTTTGAGGACGAAAAATAATCAAGCAGTCGATAATAATGTTGGTGATCAAGAAGACCCTAACGTGAATGATAAACAAGAAGTGAAAAAGGCAGATGATCAAAAGATCGAAAACGTTAAAGATGAAGAAGGCAAGAATGTTGAAGATCAATAAGTTTCTGAAGGGGATGATGATACCAACAATGATGATGTTGGCTATATGAGACAACCTACTAAAGATGAGTCTTGGTTTCTAGCTCATGAATTGACTACCCTAATGATAATGAAAAGGAAGCAGATCACGGGAATAGTAAAAGTACACAAGAAAATAGAGTGTTGGAGGGTAGAGATGTTTTCGGCGAGAAGAGTCGTGAAGTGTTTAGTGTTACGCCCTGGGAAGCGGAAGGCGGAAGAACGATGTTGTGTTATGTCCAAGGCAGATATATATTATATATATTATATATTTATATATTTTATTTTTTATATTATATTTTTAATCATGGAATATACCTTATATTAAGCTTAAAAACCATTTACTAACAAATATAATATATAACAAATAAAATTACGTCGTTAATATATATAAAAAACTTGCTTTATTTGTAAAAACATGAAAAACCCAAACCCGGCCGGGTCTTGAGAACCCGGTGACCCAGGTCACTTCAAACTCAGTGACCCGGGTCACTTCAAACCCGGTGGGTCTAGCCGGGTTTCAAAAATATAAAACCCGATTTAATTAGACCCGCTTTTTCGACCGGGACCGGTTCAACCGGTTGACCCGGCCGGGTCGAACCGGGTTTCAAAACATTGCACAATAAAATAGGCCAGAAAAAAATGAGGAGGATGATAAGTGATTTGCAGAAGATGACTCATACTCCCTCCGTCCCATAATTATTGTCCCCCGACAAAAAAATACACAGTTTAATAAAAGTGCATTTATTACTGCTTTATCTCTCTTACTTTTTGACAGAATGACAGTTTTACCCTTAGCTAATTAATTAAAGTATTCTTTAAAGTTCGTAATAATAATTTCAAACAAGGGTAATATAGTAAACTTGATCAAACGTCCCTATCTATTTTTAGTAGTGGACAATTAAATTGTGACGTCCCAAAAAGGAAACATGGACAATAAAAATGGGACGGAGGGAGTACTTATCTGGTGACCAATATTTTCTTTCAAAACAAATATTGATGGATGGGGATGAGTTGAATTTGCTGCGTAATGATTTTGTGCTGAATTTTTATTTCACAAACAAACGAGTTCATTATGTTAACTGAAGGTCAAATATTGAGTAAAACTAGTATGGTCCATATGGATGAATTATGTATAGATGAAGATCAGCGTGGTTCGGCACGATCAATTGGTGTCGCAATTAATAGTGATATAGCAGATTTTGGTAGCGAGGTTCCGGACATCAGGAGTTTGGGAGTATATGGGCTTTGGAAACCGTCCTTTGTGTCTCATATCAAAGCTATTATGTGATTTAAAAAAGAATCCATGTCTATTCAAGAAAGAATTTGGGATCCCGGAATCAAGATTTTTTTAGACAACACCTTGAGGGCAAAGTGGTTTCGTAAGAGTGGGGAGTGTTACGCCTGGGCCGAGCGCATTGCAGAACCGCGACCCAAGAGAACTACATCCAAGCCCGTATGGCATAAGGATTATGTCATATAATAACTGTATTTATTATTATGTTTGAGTCTTAATAGGAAAGTATCGTTATCTTATGAAAGTGTCACTATCATAAGAAAAGTCTTGTATTTGACTTTGATTGTATTCGGTATAAATATATCAAACCATTCATGAATATAATCGATGAAGTTAAACATCAAAAGATCTCTAGTTATTCTCTCTATATTTTTAAGGAGCTTGCACATGCTTGAAGTGGTGCTACTATTCGATACAACCCATAACAAGGTCGTATCACAATACAACTGCATGTGTTTATATAAAGTCTTGAGAATTTTGATGTTTTTACTTTTTATTGCTGGAAGAGTAAACTACAAAATACATCCCTATGGTTTGCACTTTCTCAGACACTACATCCTCGTCAGAAACTTTTGGCAGTTTACATCCTTCGTTAGGCAAACGTTAGACATAATACATCCCTGAGGACGAACGATGCAAATATTTTCCGTTATTCTTCTGACGAGGGGAATAATTTTTTTTTTTGTTTATAAATTTGCATGCAAACCACAGGGATGTATTTTGCAAATATTTTAGTTTATATTTTATATTTTATTTTTATTTTATTATTTTATTTTTATTATTATTAATAATATTATTATTATTATTATTACTATTGGCCGTTTTTTATATATTATTAATATTTTTTTGTTTTTTATCTGTTTGGTACGTTTTTTTCGTTTTTATCTGTTTTTCTCCGATGTTATTTTACGTGTTGGTACGTTTTTGTAGGTAGAAAAACGAAATGTATCAAAAAGTATAAAAACGTATTAAAACGTACAAAATCATGTAAAACTTTATCAAACCATATTTAAACTAATAAAAGCGAATGAAAGTGTATGAAAACGTATAATAAAGTCGGACAAAAACGGACAAAAAAAAACAAAAAAAAACGTGCCAAAACAGATAAACAAAAACAAAAAAACAATATAATAATATAAAATAAACAAAAAAAAAAGCCAAAGGGTATACTAAATAATTATAATATTTAATAATAATAATAATAATAATAATAAAAAATAAAAAATAAAAATAAAACAAAAAAATAAAAAAAATTTAAAAAATTTAAAAAATTTAAAATCTTATTAAAAACAAAAAAAAAACAACAAAATTTACAAAATACATCCTTGTGGTTTTCTCACACAATACATCACTCGTCAAAAGATAACGGAAAAATATTTTTGCAGCGTTAGTTTAGGATGTATTATGTCAACGTTTGCATATCGAATGATGTAAACTGCCCAAAAGTTTCTGACAGGGATGTATTGTGTGAGAAAGTGCAAACCACAAAGATGTATTTTGCAGTTTACTCTTGCTGAAATAATACTATTAGCTGAATGATTTTCTTGTATCATGTAATAAGTTGGTGAGTCCATAGAGTTCATTGAAATTCTTCATACCATAGACAAGTAAACAAATAATCAAAGTCTTTACATTTTTGACAAATATTCGTTTTAACACTCAACAATCATGTTTAGAAATTTATAGTCCAATTAACAAAAATAAAATAAAGAATATTCGATGAGCACATGAAGTTTCGTATTGTTATATCGTGATGTGTGTTTAATTAGTTTCCTTTACGCAATGAAACTCTCTTTATAATATGACAAACCATTTTTCTGTGATTATAAAAATTTAGTCCTTCTTCACCACTTGGTTTAAGAACTTCTTCGTTATCACCACAAACCAAAAGAAATAATCCCACTTTGCAATCTATTAGGACCTCTTTCTTTGTTACCATCAAGTCGCGAACTTGTTCACTATCTTCGCCTTTGGCTAAAAGAAGCGCGATCATACCTTACGACCTCTTTCCCCTTTCGGGTCAAAAGGATCAAACTTGAAACTCTTAACGTCCTTCCTCTTTTCTAAGGTCGTGACTTGAACCTGCAACCTCTTTTTCTACATGGAAATTCTGAAGTTTGATGGTTCTTTAGTACCATATTTCACTCTCATGTATATTTTCATATATATTTTAGGTTACACAACTCTTTTCAAGAATTGGGATCCCAAGAAAAGGCCAGATGCATCAAGTTGTCTAATCTCTTTAGCTCATGGCACTCCATCAGTCTTTCTATCAATCTATGCAAATTTGCTATATTTCATGCCACTTACACAAACACCTAAACAAACACGCCTTGCAATTTTCCATCCAAAGAACACACTATTCCAAACCATTAGTCCTTGGAATTTAGCATTGCATATTCATCATGTCACTACACTTACTTGATATTCACTCCAAATGAACTACTAATCATTTGCACCACCACTAGAGCAGTCCTATATGTGTTCATAACATGTCGTTACATAGTCTAACATGGCGCGTTCACCATTCTCCTTCTCGTGGTCCTAGCTGTTGGGATTTAACAAACTAGGTAACCAATTAGCCACGAGTACGCAGCGAAATGAATCTAGTTTTAGCATATAGATTAACACATAAAAGTAAATAGTTACTTACCTCTTGATAATGAACTTGAAAATGAGTTAGCGGTTAAATTACCGCCTCTACGGTTGCTCACACAAACACGTCAACCAAGTATATCTAG
>BQNB010030715.1:37697-54618 GCA_026074375.1 Tanacetum coccineum | reverse complement strand
TATAAATACCCCTCATGGCTCTCCATGAGGGGGTGGATGTTCATTTTTCTTTTTTCCTTAATCTAATCTTTCATCTTTTAGTGTTCATCCCCTCTTTTTACTTTCTCTCACTAAAACTACACAATGATCCATCTAGTTTATTTTGATCAACCAAGACCTCCCGAAAGGTGTTTTTGATCCTTGTCACATACATTTTATTAAATAAACTTAGTTAATATGTTTTCCTTACATAAGTACGTAACCGCCTGTTTATCGTTTGTTTATCTGCTTGCGTGTGTTATTTGTCTCATTTATTAGTTTAGATTAAACCAAAACTCGTGCCAGTCTCTCAGGCTGAACCTCCCCTCCTTGCGTTAGTTTAGGTTTAATTAGAGTTAATTAGGACTAACCTGGAAAATTAGAATACTAGTAGATTAAGTACTAACGCTCACTATTAGTGATCGACACCTTACTTACCAACGAACCTATAATCGATCGAGTACATTGTCTGTTAGTGTTAGTTAATAGGTAAAGTCAGAAAAATATAAATAGTAAAACTTAATAATATAATTACCTATACTAAACGACACATCATACTCTAATGTTGTAAAACCTAGATTGTATTATCCTAAATTTTATATATCACTTGTGTATTATAATATAAAAAGCACTTTTTAATACATATAAATTAAAACGAGATGAAATGTTTTAAACTTGGTGCTATAAGGATGTATGCATGTTTCTTTGTACACGTTTTTGGTACACTTGTTTTATCAAAAAATTTATACCCATTTAATTAAGTCTTTGCCATCTGATTGTGAGAACACTCGTACTTGTTATTTACTCTCTGTAAGACGTAGGTGAATTGCAACCAAATGTGTTTGATCTATTATGCGTGAGCCCTAGTGCGTTTATACACTGTTCTTGGACGACTTAAATTGAGTTAAGATAGGTAAGACCTTAACCCAAGGCATACGATGGGGCGAAACATGACAACTTGACATTATTGTGCCTTAGGCCCCATTCGGATTAAGAGTTGCACATGAGGCAATTATCACTCATTGATTCACTGATGTGATGGTGGAAGTTCAAGTTGGATCTTTGACCCTTGTAAAATTAATTGTTTTATTTTAAAACATTGGGTAGTTAATTTTAAAGGTAATAATTATTGAAAATACTAAAATTGAACTTTGTAAGTTCTTTTAATGTATTAGTGCAACGTATACCGTAAACAAGGGTTTGTTCTTTTCTTGTAGAAAACAAACCGTGTCTTTTTTCCTTCCGAGAAATAAAGACTCATTCCTTGTTGGGCCAATTGAGTTTCCAATTGTCTCTGCCTAAATTTAAATAGAAATTAGGCTAAGTGTTGAAGACTCGCCGATGGACATCGGGGAGCAATAAAAGGACTCGCTGAAGCATAGCTTTAGCGAGCAACCTCAGACGTATTCAAGTCAAAGATATCGTCAAAGAAGTCGAAGATTAGTTGAAGACATACTCGTCAGCTGAGATGTATATCAGTTGGTATGTAGATGGAATACGCTAAATGTTTAAAGAGAGTCAGGGGTGGCAATACCCTGCTGATCTTGTTACCCTTTGAAGATAAGAAAGCTGAACTTAACTCTTATCCCTAAGTGAGTTTAGGCGGGATACTTTGATAAAGCAAAATGGCGGGACAAAGTGTCTTTCGAATTAAAGTACACCTAAGTACGAGTTGGTGAAAGTAGTGAAAAGTTGGTAAAACTATTCACAAAAGTATGGGCGGGGTGTTTCCAAGAATGGACATGCATTAAATGAAGACATACTTCCACCATAGGATTCTTGACATGCCCCACATACCTCCACTAAGGAAGCAACCTCGTATCACTATAAATAGGGAATATCTTGAGTAGAAAATGCTATCACTTTAACTGTTGTCGATATTATAGTCATTTACTACTTTGTCGACCATATACGATAGTCAGCTGATCCTATCAGCGAATCTATATAAGTTCGCTTGTAAACTAAATAATCTATCAAGTTTACTTGTTAAAAGGGTAACCTTACATTGTCATTCAACAAGTATGATCCATAACACTTTTTAATACTTTGATTAATATCAATAAAGCATTACACGATTGAAAAGTTATATCTTGTGTTGCATGTTTAATCTTGTGTAATATATTCAATATAAACGTGTAAATTGGGACTTTCAATTGGTATCAAAGCAGTTTGAATTATAAAACTCTTTTAGAAATCGTTCAAAGTTTTTAAATTAAGATCCAATCATGTTTGAAAATATTCCCCCTCCAACTCCTAATCCTGCCAATACGGAAACTGCTTTTAAAACGAATACCACTAAAAACAATGCTACAAATAATGTAACCTCTCCTATTGTTAACAATGAGGATCTCCCATAACTTCTTGATTTTAGGGGAGGTCCTCACATAACAAATGTTCCACAATTTGATGTAGAAGATTTTTCTAGTTGGAAAGATAAGTTTTTGGTCTATCTTGACGGTCTTGAACCTAATCTTCTTGAAATATTAGAAAATGGAGTTTTTGTTCCAAAATCTCCTACATCAACACTTGAAAATGCTTTAACTAAACCTCAAAAGCAGTGGTCACTTGAGGACCTAAAGCTTGTTAACCAAGATAAGAGACTGAAAAGTATCATTATCGTCTTCTAAATGACATAATGAAATCTGTCATCAAATGCACTAATGCTAAATCTATGTGGAATGACCTAATTTTAGGACATGAGGGATCCTTTGAAACAAGAGATACCAAGATTGCCGCCTTAAGATTAAAATTCAATGCTTTTAAAGCTTTGGAAGCCGAAAAGGGGCAACAGACCTACACCAGGCTCAAAAAATTGTTAAATGACCTTGAAACCAAAGATGTTATAATTCCTCAAGTTGGGGTAAATGCCACATTTGTTAAGAACTACCAAGAAAATGGTTAAGTATGAATCAAACTCAGAGGGCCAATAACTCAATCAAAAATGATTGCTTGGCTACCTTATTTGGCAAATACGACTATAAGGAAGACCTGATTGATCAAATCTATGAGTCTGAGACGAATGGATATGTCATTCAGAGATCTAACTCAAAAGCTTTGATTTCAAACACTTACTTTAAGGAGAGTGACTCAGATGTTGAAGAAGACACCAGGAGCAGTAAAGAGTTTTTGGCTGATCTAAACCAAAATTATTACGATAGAGCACTTCTTCCTAACCAACAAAGATTCTATAAAAGATCAGGGAAGGTTGGTTATGCTAGAAAACCCATGTATAAATCCAATGAAACACATTTTACTTGTGGGAAACAAGGACATTTTCAAAAAGATTGACCAACAAATAAAACATCCTCACTATTTTACCCTTCATCAAACAAAACCTACAACAAACCTAAATTTCACACCAATTCGATCACAACAGCACAATCAAAATGCTAATAATAGTCAAAAGGACTACAGGGTTAAATATAAAGCTCTTAAAGCTGAGTTAGCTCTTCTTAACCAAAAGATTGATGCTGTGTCTATACATCTCTTATACAGGTCTTTTTATTTCATTTATTGTAGTTGTTATCACATGATTTTGTCATGTAGATCGATCCTTGTCTGATTCTTGATTGTTTCTGAAAATATTTCACTGTGATATATAGCAGTTTAACTAGGTTAATCTTGTTTCTAAAAAGTTAATCGCTAGCTGCTATATAACTAATATAATATTCTGTTGCATAAAGGTGCATTTACACTTGCTTCTCTTTAATTCTTAAAATCGAGTGCAAGAGTAAAACTCGAACATGAGAAGATATGGATGCTATTAACCATAACAAGTTTTCAAGTACCTAATGCATCATCTATCATTTTTTTTACTTCAAGCGAAAACTATTAGGATATATGATTATTAGCAAGATTCGTAAAAAAAATTGTACTATTTCATATTAGCTTCTTCTCTTAGAGTGAACTTGAGCTTGTTCTTGCATTTACATTTTTTTATATTACGTCTTTGTTGCAATTTGTTCGCGCTTGTAGGAGCGGGTATTATTCAAAGTTGTTAACGTCTGCGTGTGTGAACATTTATGCAGTTTTTCCACATTTGTTGTTGTAAATTTATGTTTTTGCCACACTTTTACCCGCTTGTTGATGTCTACCATAATGCAATTTATTCGCAATTATTTTTAGTGTAATTTTTTGTGACGTCTATATTTGTGACGTCCATATTATCTACTCAAGAAGGGACCGTGGCCGGTCACAATAAATGTACACATGTGCTTAAATTAATTTGTAACATTAAGTTGTTGAAGTGATTTAAATGTTAACCTTGACTTAACATATACTAAAGTCTTCAGATTTATGTATAGCCACTTTTCATAGCATTTCCATCATCTCAACATGTCAAAAATGACAAGTTTTCACAAAATAGCCTTGACATTGAGCATGCTAATGATCATTCATTGGCATGGTGAAAGGAAGGTGGCTAGATCTCAAAACATATTTAACATCAATGATATCCAATGGTGTTCTTTTTTTGATAAAGGGTTTTCTTGGTAATTTATTACTCTAAAAAACATTTACGTACAAAGGATGAGGGTGAATCCTACATCTCCGCCCATTACATAGGCAAAACTACTTCCTTATATGAAGGTACACAAAGTGACTAGACTACAAAAGAAACAAGAAACTATTTCTTCTTACGACCACGAACTCTGATATCTAAATTATCACATATATCTTGAATTTTGTCATGAATATCCTGACCGTCATACATATCATCATCGTATGGGTCTTTATCATAGTCACCATTCTCATAAGAATCCCTCCATTGTTCCAACAAATTTTTAGTGCCAAAATCAACCATTTCCGAAGCCATAGAATGAGCCATATCATTATCAACTGATTCAACCTCATCATCACTATCATGATCACCCAGATAATCAACCTTTTTCAGAGGTTTACCATCATCATCCACAAGAGTAACTTTCCCATCAATAATTAGCTTTTCAAGCTTCCCAATTTTATCAACAATGGGGGTAGTACTTGTACTACTAGTTTCAACATTCCAGAACGAAGAGCCACTAGAATTGGCCCCGTTACTAGCCAAATTTGAAGTCTCCCCATTGGTACCCAGCTCTCCATCATTTTCAACCAAATTAAGCACATCAAATAGGTTTGAATTACTAACCTCTTTAGTAGACTCCACACCTTTCTTCTTATTACTGCTAGTGTTGACGGTAGGCTTTTTAGAAACAGGTATATACTCTTTTGTTGGTTTAAATCCTACTTTCGGACCAATCGAAACACCTCTAGGGGCCTGACTAGGCTTTTTCAAGTTCTTTGCCACGCCCAAACTTGGATTCTTGGGACACTCCTCCTGAGTATGACCAAAAATTTTACAATGATATCCAATGGTGTTCATAATGTGTCTAATTAGAATCCTCCTAATCAAGAATTAGGAATTTCAAATTCGCCAACGTGAGTGACGAGATCACCATACTTGTCATTCAACTTAGATTATTATTCCGCAAACAATCTTAGTAAATTTTTGATTCAATTTTAATAAGAATTTATACGTTGAAAACTTTTGTGTAATTTCTGTTGGGTTCAGTTCCCGAGCCCTTCAGTCTTTCAATAGATTTAAACATAAAATCTCCTAAGTGTTACTCAAGCTGAAGTCTTTCAGTTTGATTTGCTGAAGTTTCTTCAGCGTCAGCTCTTAAGGTCCTTAGAAGATTGGGAAGTATCTTCACTTCAGTTTATGCAGAGGTATAAAAACTGAAGAAGGCTTTTGGTAAGAGCTTCAGTTCAGCTTGGTTGACAATTCCAAGCTGAACATTGTCTATCTCCTTAACAGAAGTTGAAACGTGTTGTTTCACTTCTAGAAGGTTTACAAGACAGAAAAAAGATTGCTTTATGTCAAATTTTTTGTAATTGTAATATAATGAAAGTTAATAGAAGTGGTTATCAGTTTATGTGGTTCAATTTACATCAGTTGTGTAAGAAGAAGTTATTTTGCTCACTTACAACTGATTTTAACTTAGGCTATTTGTATATTTAAATAGAGGGAGATTGTTGGGTTCAGTTCCTAAGACCTTTAGTCTTTCAGTAGATTTAAACATAAAATCCCCTAAGCGTTACTCAAGCTGAAGTCTTTCAGTTTGAGTCGATGAAGCTTCCTTAGCGTCAGCTCTTTAGGTCTTTAGAAGATTAGAAAGTATCTTCACTTCAGTTTATGCAGCGGTATAGAAACTGAAGAATGCTTTTGGTAAGAGCTTCAGTTCAGCTTGGTTGACAATTCCAAGCTGAACGTTGTCTATCTCCTTAACAAAAGTTGAAACGTGTTGTTTCACTTCTAGAAGGTTTACAAGGAAAAAGATTGCTTTATGTCAAAAGGAATAAAACAATCTCCTTGGGAAAGTAACTTCGAAAGTTGGTATAGAAGTACAACAACTTTTCCTAAAGGACAGTACCTAGTACTAGAAAGCAAACGTGCATTAAATGGTAGTTCAACCACCCATTTAATGATTGCCACGTAGTCTAGGTTAAACTTGTAAACCCTAATCCCTTTGCCTATAAAAGGAAAGAGATTCCCAGAGTAAATGTTATCTCTTTCAATTAATGTGAAACACATTGAAGAGTTCATTTATCTCTCAAACAAACTAAATAGAAACTGCTAAAGCTGAAGCTTCAGTTCTAGTCGAATAGTTTGTTTTCTTATTTCTCATAACTTTGGTTAGAGAATAAGTTCGAAGGAGATAACATCCCAATTGTCATTCAACCACTTCCGCAAGCAAGGTGTGTCATAGATTCTTTATTTGATTATAATAAGAACATATACGTTGAAAAGTACTTCTATGTGTTTTAAACTTGTTCTTTATATTCTTTATTAAAACTTACTTCGTTGCCATGGAATGTGATTAGTTTAACTTGATAAACCTTATATCAGATTCCAAAGGACCAACAATTTCTTTCTTACTTGTTATCTTCATTTATATATCTCACTGACATGCAAGTTGGTTAGTTAACTCAGTTAATATTATAAAGGGTTAATTCCATATATGTCCAATTTAAACCTTAAAATACCTTATTTGTTCAATCAAAAATTATAATGTCGTATATGCCTAACTTAAACAATATATTTGTCATATTTACCTATTTGATTATAAAATCAATTTAAAATTCTCATTCATTAAATTCCCCTTATACCTTTAAATCTATAAATTTTTCTTGATGTTTTTGCTTGTACTGCTCCAAAATGTTTATTACTTTGGTTAGTTTTGTGTTATGTCAAATTATTTGTAAAAGGTATAAATTATTTTCTAAGAAATTGAAAGCTAGTTTCTAACATGAGTCTTACAGTGGGCATGTTAGAATAATACTCCATAAGTTCACATATACAGTTGTATATTACACATATATAATTGGATAAAGTAAGGTTTTTAAGATCGGGATCCTACCTAGGATCGTTTTCGTCTTTGCAAGATCGAGATCGAAGATCGGATCGAGATCGTAAGATCATACCATTAATGTCATTATCCTAATAGTCTTTATAATATTATACAAATCTATAAATTATTATATATCATAAACAAAAAATTATATAAATATTTCATAGAAATGTTGTCATAAATTATGTTTATGAATATTTAAGAAAATTAACATGTTGTTTTTTTAATTGTACAAAACACAACCTATAAATTTGTAGTTTTTTAGTTTGAGGTTCGAGAAAATGAGATCGGATCCTATTAGATCTTAAGATTCTATGGTGAAGATCGGGATCCTATAAGATCTTAAGCTTGCAAAGATCCTATGTAAGATCCGCATCGTTTTTGCTTTGGAGTATCGTAAAATCGTAATATCCTAAGATCAGGATCGGGATCTTAACAACTATGGGATAAACTGACATGATGGAAATATTTTTCTAAGTACGAAAAGACATAAACAAATTTTTTTCTAAGTTTATGATTTATATGATCAATCATCAACTCGTAGTCTCAACAACAATTTCGATACCACGGAGGCACGGACCACATCTAATCATATCATATTACAACATCACTGTACAAAAGAAGTTATCATTATTCATTATCAGTATGTTTTGGAATTCTCAGATAAGTAGTACGTAATAATTTTCGATCATAAGTCCTTAAATCAATAAATCATTATCTTGTGTTAAACATATGAGAATACATATTAATTCATACTCATAAAGGGTATATTTGGAATTTAATGATGCAAATGCTTTTCAAATTTGATTTTATAATTAAATGGGTAAATATGACAAATAATATGTTTAAGTTGGGTATATATGACATTATCAATTTTGATTGGGCAAATTAGACATTTATAGGTTTAAATTAGAGAATTATCCCTATTACAAACAACTACAAAGATACAACAGAAAGTGTTATGACAATTATTTTTAATGCATAGGATATTCTAGACCAGGAGAGCTGGTGAAGGAAAGCAGCTTTCTTTCCCAACCAACCTAAGTTGCCACCTGTAGAAATGATTGAATATGATCAACAAAAGCTCAAAATCAAGGAGGGTATAATTGACAAATAATTTGAAGGACGACCTTGACTTAAACATTCAATTCAGTAACACTAGCTAATATCTACTGAAGTCTTCGGATTTATATATAGATACTTTTCCGAATTGGATAAAGTGGATTTGTGATCCTTGTAACGCTCAATCGACTCTTTTGTAATTGTTTCCTAGCACCTTGCTAGTTTTTAAGCCAAAACACATATTAATACCCCGAACATGACAAAGTGGATTATCTAGTCACCTGAACTTTTAAGGATGCAGAATGATACCCTGAAATTGACAAAATGAAATTTTTACTACTCTATACTAATAAACTCAACAATTAATAATAGTTTTCTTTTTAAAAATCATTTTAGTTTAATATTTTGTAATAAATATTTTATAGTAACACTTTAGCTAGGCAAATATATATTTTTCTTAAAATTTAATTATTTTTTATCTTTTTAAAAATTAATATGGAATTTTATTTATTTATTTAGAATAAAAAAATTGTATATGTAGCATTGATTTTTAAAATATTTCTAGCGCGCTACTTTGAATATATTTTTCTATTATATTATTAAATGTTTGTTTCAAATAATTTTTAGATCGATTTATAACTAACTATATAAGAGTTTTTAATTTTCAAATTATATATACATATAAAGAAATAAATAGTCAAATTGTTATTGTCTTAAAAATTATTTGAAATGAACATATAAGTATATAATACAAATATCTATGTATCAAAAGTAGTGCGGTAATTCACTTTCTATAAAGTATTGTTCCATACATAAATTTCCGTATTATATGCTGAAGTCTTCGTTTCAAATAATTTTGAAACAATAACAATTTGACTATTTAGTTCTTTATATGTATATTTAAATGGAAAATTACAAAATTCCTATATAGTTAGTTTTAAGTTGATCTAAAACTTATTTGAAACAAACATTTAATTATATTATACGAATATATTTCAAAAGTAGCGTGCTGGAAAATATTTCAGAAATCAATGCTACATATATATATATTTTTTTATTCTAAATAATCAACTAAAATACTATATTAATTTTTAAAAGATAAAAAATAATTAAATTTTAGGAAAAATATATTTCCCTAGCTAAAAGTTTTACTATAAATTATTTATTACAAATTACTCTACTAAAATGATTTTTACAAAGAAAAAAATAATTAATTGTTGAGTTTATTAGTATCGGGTAGTAAAAATTTCAGTTTGTCAAGTTCAAGGTACCATTCTGCACCCTTAAAAGTTCAGGGTACTAGGTGATCCACTTTGCCAAGTTCAAGTTACTAATATGTGTTATCTAATCTATCGCCGTTCAAAAAACAAATGGAAACCAGGGTTTGATGGATTTGGAGTGGTTCGCTGACTTATCCGAATAGTTAGAGATAGTCTCTTCATCTAACAATTGGTAAATGAAGTTATCGTTTATGCTTAAAACTGTAAAACTGCATGTCATTCAGTCTATTTTTTTGCTCTTTTCAGTGTACAGAAGATAATTGGTGCTGCGACTACTAGCTGTTAAATCACAATCCAACATTTAGCATACCCGGCCTAATTTCTCGTACTCCTACATGTAACTACACATTACATCTCTTATACATGTGACATGTCTCTTTATTTCATTTATTGTTTTTGTTATATCACATGATTTTGTCATGGAGATCGAACCTCGTTTATTGCCCGACTCTTGATTGTTTCCGAAAATATTTCACTGTGATGGCACGTTAACTAGGTTAATCTTGTTTTTGAAAAAGTTAATCGCTAGCTGCTATATAACTAACATAATTTTCTATTTCATTTACACTTGCTTCTCTTTAATTCATAAATTTTGTTTTATGAATGCAGGAGTGAAACCGGAACATGACAAAATATGGATGCTATTAACTATAACAAGTTTTACGCACCTGATGCATCATCAATCCTTTTTGCACTTCAAGCGAAAACTTTTAGGATGATTACTAGCAAGATTGGTAAAAAAATTCTACTATTTCATTTTAGCTGCTTCTTTTAAAATGAACTTGAGCTTGTTCTTGCATTTAACTTTTTACTTCAAGTAACACCTGTATATTACTTGACTTCTACTTGTATTATGATAATGATAATAGTTATATTTATGCACACTATATATTTGCTCCATATTTTATATAATCAATGTCCTATTTCAGGATTAGATAGCTTATCTATATTATGTCTTTGCTGCAATTTGTTCACGCTTGTAGGAGCGGGTATTATGCAAAGTTGTTTACGTCTGCGTGTGTGAACAACATTTATGTTTTTGCCACACTTTTACTCGCTTGTTGATGTCCACAATTATGCAATATATTCAGTTATTTTTAGTGTAATTTTTGTTGTGACGTCCATATTTGTGACGTCCACAAGAAGGGACCATGGACTCAATAAATGTATACATGTGACATGTGCCCCCAATTAATGTGTAAAATTAAGTTGTTTGTTGTAGTGAATTTAAATGTTGAACTTGACTTAATGTGTGTGTGTGTGTATATATATATAAAGGCTACAACCAACAAGAGGGCATTGATTATGATGAAACTTATGCCCGGTTGCTAGACTTGAATCTATTAGGATTTATTAGCCTATGCTTGCGCCTTAGATTTTAATTATTTTAAATGGATGTAAAAAGCTGATTCTTGAACGGTTTTTATCAAGAAGGTGGTTTACGTGACAACCTTCGGGGTTCATGATTTCGAAAAAACCGGATCATGTTTTAAAACTAAAGAAAGCTTATATGGTCTTAAACAAGCACCCAAAGCTTGGTATGATAGATTAAAAGCTTTCCTTATTAAAGAATATAAAAGGGAATGGTAGATAACACTCTTTTTACTAAGAAGAAAAGTTCAAATCTCATCATTGTTCAAATATATTGTCGATGACATTATATTCGGTTCGGAAATGTCAAGCTTGTGTGATGAATTTTCCAAAATCATGCATGACGGAGTTCTGAGAGTATGAGCATGATGGGTGAACTTAACTTCTTTCTTGGTTTACAAATTAAACAAATGAAAGATGGTATATTCTTTAATCAATCTAAGTATATTAAAGAAATGCTTAAGAAATTTGGTTTAAAAGATTCTAAACCAATGAAAACCCCCATGTCCTCCGATACTAAACTCACGAAAGATGAAGAGTGTGATTCGCTAGATAGTACCAAGTATCGAGGCATGATAGGTAGTTTATTATACCTAACGGCAAGTAGGCCCGATATCATGTTTAGTGTCTGCCTTGTGCCGCTTTTTTCAGTGGTCCCAAAACCTCTCACCTTGTAGCGGTTAAGCGTATCTTCCGATACATTAAAGGCACTATGCACTTAGGATTATGGTATCCTAAGGGGACCGGCATAGAAACCGTAGTATATGCCGACTCTGGTCATGCGGGAGATTATGTAGACCGAAAAAGTACTAGTGGTATTTGTATGTTCGCGGGATGTTGTTTGACATCTTGGTTCTCAAAGAAACAAACCGCTCTTGCTATATCCACTACCGAAGCCAAATATGTAAGCGCCGGAAAGGCATGTCAACAAGCACTATGGATGAAACAAGCTCTCATCGATTACGACGTACGACTTGACGACGTTCCCATCATGTGTAACAACAAAGCGCGATATTGATTAGCAAAAACCCGGTCTGAACATTTCTTCGTACGAAAACATATTCAAATTATATCAACCACTTTCTTCGTGATAATGTCCAAAAAGGACATATCTCAATCGAAAAAGTGCCGTCCGTCGATAATAGCCGACATTCTTACTAAACCCCTTAAACATGAATCGTTTAAAACTTTCTACGTCTTGGTTTAGGAAATGATGGATCACCATTCCATAAATTCATATAGTCCACTTCTCCTTCTTCTGTCTCAATTCTAGTTCGTGTTCTACTCCGTGTCGTGACAACTTAAATACTTCATCCGAAGTACTTTAAGCACCTTTAATTCGCGAAATGCAAATTAAAAAGTCACCTCTCTTCGCAAATTTTTTGTCAAAATCAAGTTCAAAAACGTAGCCTGAGGGCGGCCCCCATATAGGCGGCCCCCAATATATTTAGGACCGCCAGGAGATATGAGACCGCCATCAGGAAATCAAAAATATGAACACTTAAACAAAAAAATTCAAACCACAAAAACAAACACTCCCCTTCGTGCTGCAAGTGACGAAAACGCATAATAACCCACCCAAAACTCAAATCCAACCATTAAAACATCAATTGAAGATCAAATCAACACTAATAATCAATCCTAACATCACAAAGATCATCAATTGTAAGTCATTTCATCTATTTTCTTTCAATTTGAGTCTAGGGTTCATCATGAACACCAAAAATCAAAATTTGGGATTTTTCATTTTTCTTTCAATTTTGTTCAATTAGAACTACTAGGATACAATGTACAACTAATATGCTTCCCGTAGACATAGGATTTGTACATATTAGTGAGTTTGTAGAAAAATTGATTTTGAACTAAAACCCCAATTTTATTTTTCAAATCACTCACGTTAGGAACAAAATAAAATTGTTGTTATGCATTGTCAATACAACCTAAAAACGTTTTCAAACACATGCATAATGATCTCATGAACAAATTTTGAGATACATAATTCATATGTATTTTTTGACTTGTTTGGATGAGCAAAATCAAATTAAGGAGCGTTTGGGTTAACTCTTAGGATTTTATTTCTAGGTCGAGTTAATCGTTACTCCACATTTGTTGCATATAGGCACACACTAGGCACTAACTCAAAACATCAATACATGTATAAGAAATTAAAATGTGATCTTGTTTAATTTACCTTAGGTGACAATGCCTCGAAAATCATCTGAAGACTACAAAAATACAAGACACTATATCCCTAAAATCTCACATGAATTTCGTACTCCAATAAGAGAAAAACTAATGAACCTTGAAGAACGCTATATCCATGAGGGTCGGGTGGTTTTTGACAACTTTGCGGATCTAATTATGTTCGGTCTGTTATTCCACTTCTGTCGAGTTCAACTTGTTTCTTGAAATAAATGAACAAATCTGTCCTCGTTTCATTCTTGAGTTTTATAGTCAATTTCAACTCAATTAATCCGACGAAGGTCAAATGTTTGTCGAGTTTGTGATTCAAAATCAACTCTTCTCCTACTCTCTTGAAACTTTTGCTCAAATTCTTGACGTTCCTTGTCAAGGCGCGTGTGTCTTCGCCGATAGATGGAGACTTGATGAGTTGGCATATGGTATCCCTTCGGATGGTCCATATCAAACCAACCGTCCTCTTATTAAGGACATCATCTCGTCTATTCGAATTGATCGAGAAGGTCAAGTCCGTCGCATCCGTCACGAGGAAGAGATTGATGTTCTCGAATATCAAATCCTCACTCGTGAAATCGTCCAAACTTTAAAACCTTTAGAGGCAATCATTCGGGAAAACGTCTTCTGTCTGGGGGGTAATCGGGATCATGTTCCCGCATGTCTTTGTTTTTATGCTTTATTGTGTTGTACACTCAGAAAAATTCAATCTTGCCTATTACATGGCAAAACGAATAGAGTGGGTCACTAAACAAGCTCGGCTAATTCTACCCTATGGTATGCTATTAACCCGTTTGTTTAAATTCATCATGGATGAATATCCTGAGTTGTCCGATGATTCCTATGTTTTGTACGATCGTGTCATGAATCCTCTTGCCGCCCAACTAGGGCGAAAAGTTCGAAAGGATCGTGGCACGAGAAGAGGTCGTCCTTCTACTTCCTCTCACCTTCGAGATCAACATTCCTCATCTCATTCAATGATGATAACGACGGATTTGAAATAATGAAGGGACTCAGCGTGCAAGCACTCCCTCCCCCATTCGTTATGTCAATTCCTTAACCAATCAAGTTCCTTAAGTTTTTCAAAACCCATCTAACATTGACCCAAACATGGAACCTTTCTACACCCGCTAAACTGAAATCATCAACTGTCAAGTGCAGTTAAGAGATGAGCAATGATTCGGTGTTAGCATACACTTATATAGCAACCCTAATACAGATCCTAACCGAATGCCCTTGACCAAGGCAAAAGGTCAAATTCCACAAAAGGATAAAATACACAAGATAGAATCAATGAATAAAAAAAGATTCCGGGAAGAGATATTCCGGGTAGTATGTCCCACGAAGGGCTATGCATTTGAAGGTAATCCTGGTTTGATAGAGAAATTGAATGATGGAGAATATTTAGATTGATGGAAACATGATATTAATTACAACTATAATTAATTAAATAAACCTAATTAATTTTATGGGAAACAGTTATATAGGGAAATGGGATCTTAAAAAACTACGGGAAAAAAAATTCAAGTTATATAGGGAATCCTAAATTTAAATTCTCTACTAAAATACGGGGAACAGAATCAGGTTTATCGGGAAACTTAAATACTAAAAATTAAAATAAATGCTAAATTAAATTAAAAATCAAAATTAAATTCTAATTAACTTAATTTGAAAAATAAAGAAAACTAGAACTAAAACGGAGGTCGTTTGAATGTAAAACGAAAAGAAACGGTAAAACGCACTCGGTAAAACGGGTCTAAGACTGAAATTTAAGAAAAATTAAACCTATACTAAATGTTGTATTTTTCCTAGACACTAAATGACAAAAGAAAATTTTATAAAAAAGAAAAATATTTTTTTATTAATTTTTGGATTTTTTATGAATTTTTAAAGATTAATAATTAATTAAAACTAAGAAAATAGAAAAAGACAAAAAATAAAAGTTATAAAAATTCTGAAAAAATAAAATTAAATAAAGAAAAAGTTAACAATTCTAAAAATATAAAAATGCCCAAATTTTACTGAATAAATTAAAAGTAATTAAACTAATTAAATCTAAACCTAATTTAATTAATTAAATTAAATAAAACTAACTAAAGTTAACTATAGGGACTAACAGTGAAAAGGGACAAGGACTAACGAAGCAACAACAAACTAACAAAGGGGACTAACAATTATAACTGTAAAAGAAAAAATTACACAAATGGTCCCTGAAGTGGACCCCGATATGCAAGCTTAGTCCAAAGTGCTTATTTTCAAAAAGCTATAAAAGCAAAGTTGTTAAGGGGACTTAGGAGAACATTTTTCATAAAAGGTGCATAAGCTGAAGTGAACTTAATAAGCCAGAAATGTGAGCTTTTTGGACTGCAGAACCTAAATAAGCTTATAAGCTTATTTTTCTTTCTTATTGGGATTTAAGCTAACAAAATAAGCTACAACTAATTGGGAGCAGATAAATAGGAGAGGGGAATCCTAAATAAGCTAAAGCAACCTATAATAAGCCTTAAAATAAGCTGGAATCAAGATAAGCTATGTGACAGTTTTTAAAAAGAAAACAGAAAAAGGGAACTTTAAGCCTAAGATTAAGCTACACTACAAAGCAAACTAAAGGAAATAAGCTGCAAAACCTAAGAGTGGGACCTATAAGCTACAAGAAAAAGCAAAAAGAACCTAGGGCTTAGTTGCAAGTAAGCTAGAAAAAGGGGGCTAAAAATGGTGCTCAGCACCAGGGGAGATGCAAGGCAGTGGCTTAAGGGCTTTTTGGGCTTATGAAATAAGCTCTCATGAGCTTTTTAGCCAAAACAAAGCACAAACAGATAACAAGGGGTGGTTAATGAGCTTATTTTCAAATTTTGAGAGTCTAGAAAACAATATAAGCTGCTGAAATTGTAGCTTAAAATTGAGGGTTCTAAAAAAAATTGCAAAGCTAAACTTTTGACTTATATTGTCAAATTAAAGGGACAGCAACAAGGGCTTGGTAAATTGGCTAGAAATACTCAAATAGGCACAAACAAGGTGTGCTTAAGCTGCATAAGCAGCTTAAGTGGTTTAGCTTGAATTGGCTTATTCAAATTTTGACAGAAACCAAAAGGCACTTAAAAACTTATTTTCAAACTAAAAATGGTGATTTAAATGGCCTAATAAACCCTACACACTCAGCCAAAATTGGCTGAGTGGTTACAACCCATGCCAATCCCATATTGACCCATTTTCAGACTAAACCAAACACCCCTTTAATTTATGAAAATCGATTTTTTTTTAGCTTGGTTAAAAGAAACAAAAGCTAAAACAGTGAAATTAAGTTGAGCTTAAAAACTTTCACACAAGGTTATGCAAGTTTAAACAGAATTGATGGCTTAATGTACACTTTAAATTTTGATAAAATGCAATAACACAAAAAAAAACTCTTAACTTGTATATAAGCTGGAAATATTACAACATAGACTTAAAATAAACTGAGTACAACAATTTTAAAGTAAACTTAATTAAATTTTAAACTAAGAAAGTAAAAAAACAGGGGTTATGGTGCTTCGGCTTGGTTTCTTTTCTTTTATACAAGTCCAAAGGCATCACTTGGTCTTGGGATGAGCTTGTTGTGAGTGTGTAATG
>BQNB010030715.1:0-24695 GCA_026074375.1 Tanacetum coccineum | reverse complement strand
TTTATGTAAATAAGAAATTATAAATGAGTGGGCTTAATGGTATCCGATATGACACGTGTATGAACCTGAAATCGATAATCACCAGAATCCGTTAAAAGGGTCTAGAGACACAATCGTGTCTTGCCACTCCGCGTAAATCTTAAGGCCTCACTTGGAGCTACCTTATCTCATTCTTAAGTTGTTACTTTTGCGATTGCAAATCCTTGCGATCGTAAACTGTTCGTGGAACTAACAGACTTGTTACACACTGGAGCGAATGAAGTTGATTCGTCCTCAAACTAACGACTGAGTACCATAATCCGCCGTCTATCGCATAAGCTCATACGTGAGCTCCTCTCATTTATTGAACTTTATTCTGGGGATATTGTTTCTCGGAGGGTCCTCACCCTCTGCATCCCATCACCATTTGTCATAGTTATTGTCGTTATGGTTGTTGTGGTTGGGTCCTGGAGTGGTCCCAGATTGTACAAACTTTATCAACTAAGTGATGAAACCCAAACAAGATAAGATATGTCGATATAGTATTCAGTTGAATTACTCATTGCAGACAAACAGTATACCAATTTAAGTCATGATACTAATTAAGTACTGCCAAGTAAGTTGGGTACTTACATCCATAAGCCACGTTGATGTGGATAATCGAACATTACAGATAGTAGAAACGAGACTCTGCCTTAAGACATAACCACGCGACTACACGTTCTCCTTTGGTGTGTTCATTATTAAGAGACTTTCTTCATAAAGCGGTCATACCAATTATAAACCTTGAAACGATGCTTCCCTAAGATACCTATTCTAATGGATTAGATATCCTTGTCAACCTAGCCGAAATTTATGTATATTAAGAGGTGTAGAAACACCAGATATTGCTGAATAAAGTTATCAGCGTCATGTTCAACTGGTTTAGTAAATCTTAAGTCTTTTCTTAGGCACACTAAGCGGATAACACAAATTTAATCTCGGGACGAGATTTCTTTAAGGGGTAGGTACTGTAACATCCGAGAATTTTCGGATTTTTAAGATAACTATTTTACCCCCTTTGACTTTTAGACAATTCAAATCGTTGAACTTTTATGCGGTCGGCTGGACTTATAGAAAGGACCATCTAAAGCACGCTTTCTTCACACTCGGACTCTGAAGCAATTTAATGTTGGAAATGACTATTCCTGGCAACTTTTAGTTTTGAACGAGATCGAAAACAGTCAGAAGGTGACTGAAATACCCTCGCATAAATTTTGAACACAACGCGTACCGACCCAATAATAATTAAATTTATATTTAATTATCATAATTTATAAAAAAAATATTTATAATTAATTGTCTTTATTAATCGAAAGCGGTTTGTTAAAAAGCGTATTATTAAAAGTTAAAATTCGTTTTACGGATAAAGTTTATCAGAAAAATATATAAATAAATAACAAACATTTTAAATAAATTTTGTAAAACAATTGTGAAAACTAGTCGTGTAAATACTCATTTTTATTGGGAAAATGATTTGGAAAACAATGGCGAAAGTTTCGTGCGTTGAATCATCCGTTAAGTCGTTCAAACGGGTCCCGAACCGATAATTATCAAAGTTATACTAAAATGTTACAAAATCTACCCTAAACTAGTTGGGACTTGTCACTTTGTTTTAAACTTTTAATATATATAAAAAGTTTATAATTTTTTTTCTCATTCCATCTCATATATACACACACACAAACATATAAACACTCTCTCCCTCCCCATGAATTCCGGCAGCCCTCCCCCACCGCCGGCCACCCTGCATGCCGTCCGGCCACCTTGTTCACGCGCCAAAAAACTTTTATAACAAAAAAATTTCATTTCCATCTCAATATAACACACACATGCATATATAATGCTCTCTCTTCTCTCCCTCATTATCCAGCCGCCGCCGGCCATCTCTAAAAACACTCCTCATCACCGGATCTATTCGATCCCCACACCCACTCTCCTCCACGCGCTTTCCCCCTCCCCCCTCCGTCTGTCTCAGCCGCCGCTGCCACCCTCACGCCACACTCGACACCACCATCACCGCCACCTCACCGTCGCCATCATCATCATAACCAACACCACCATCCTATTACCCACGCCACCACCACAGCCGCCACTAGAGGGTGCGTGTGGTGGTTATAGTTAGCACCAAGGGTGCATTTCTTGGTTTGGTTTTGCACCACGAAGGGTGCGTTCGGTCTAAGCAATGCACCACGAGGGTGCGGTTGGTTGTGTTTTCTCAACAGGTAGGGTGCGTTGGTTTATTGTTGTCATATATTTAGGGTGCGTTTGGCACACCAAGGGGTGTTCGTTTCTGTGGCAGCCACCCAATAAGGGTGCGGTTGGTATTGTCACAGCCACCGGGGTGTTTGTTTTCGGGGTTGGCAGCCCAAAGGGGGTGTTCATGTGGGATTATAACAGCCATGGGGGTGGGTTTGTTTCGGCAGCCGCCACGACCCACAAGGGTGCGTGGGGTGTCGGGTCAAACCACCAGATACGGTGCGTTTTGGTTTGGGTTATAAAGAAAAGGGTGCGGGTGGGTTTGGACATAACCACCAAGGGTGCGTTTGGTAAATTGTAACAGCCGCGGAGGGCATGTTTGTTTCGGGTTCAAAACAGCCGCGGAGGGCATGTTTGTTTCTGGTTCAAAACAGCCGCGGAGGGCATGTTTGTTTCTGGTTCAGAACAGCCGCGGAGGGCATGTTTGTTTCGGGTTATTGATGACAAAAGGGGTGCTTGTTTGTTCGGTGGCAGCCGCCACCATAAGGGGCGTTTGGGTTGGCTGTGGACAGCCGGGTATAGCCGGGAAGGGTCGTCGGGTTAGGCTGTCGAAAGTAAAAATAACGGGGCGTTTGGTTGGCTGCCCAACAATGGAAAGGGTGCGTTTGGTTGGTAGAATTCGCACAAGGGCACGTTTGGTAAATATAAATCAAATAATAAAAATTATTAAGACTTTATATATATTAAAATCGGATAAATTGGTGGTTAAATGGTTAAATAAATACGATATTTATTATTCTGCGAGTTTAGATATAATAACGTGAATATATATGTATGTTATATTTGAAACACGCGGGCATTTGAAATATTGGAAGGCGAATGATTGCAACATATATTGATTAAGGGAAAACGTAGAGTTTTGCGAAAACGGAAAACGTTATATAAACGGGAAAGTCATGAAGAAATTTTATATAAATTTCTATATTTAGTAATGGTTTACTAAAACTTATATTATTTTAGAAACCGATAAAGAGACTAAAGTTATATTTTAAGATATATTAAAATATAACTATACAATAACCTGACAAAGGACGAAAACTATATTTTTACATTGAGACAACTGTTTTAGAAACGACCCGTCGAAGAAACGAAATATAATTTATAAAATATTATTTTATATTTTATAATGGTTATAAACTGTTACAAACATAGTTTGATTAATTCGTAACGTTAAGACATGTGTCAACTTTTATACAAAGCCTTTTTATTAATTAAATGGTTGTCAAACTAATTGGTTTAATTAATTATTCACACTTATTATATAATACCTGCAAGGTATTATATACTTTTCATTAATCTTTGGATTGATTGTCTTTGTTATATAATTCATGGTAGGAATTATATAAGAGTTATTTTTCATATGTAATATATAAAGAATATATATTATACATTTTTGGGTATATTTTCAATTTATTTATTTAACCAGCCACCAAATCATTCAACTTTAAAATCTAAATTTTTTCAACGCGTCGCGTTGCATAACAATTCATACAATTCAACGGGAACCCAAATTCATTATTCTTAAGGCTAGTGGACTTTGCATTTAAATTTGTTTTTGGCAAACTACTTGATCGAGCCGCTTCGTCGTCCGTTCGTGTTGTGCATATTAGATGCCTATCTGTCAATCGTTCTACATCATCAAGGTGAGTTCATAGCCCCATGTTTTACTGGTTTTACATATATTTTTGGGGTGAGAACATGCTTGTTTATAAATGCATTTACGTGGATACTGATTCCAGTTTGGTTTACATACTCATTTATATTTCTCCGCGAGGAGATACATAACTATGGGTTTAATTTTTGAACGTAAATGCTTACTAAACTTTTTATGATTACGGATTAGCTTAGGTGTGCATGAACTGTAAATCACTTGGTGGTGAGCGTGAATGTTATAAACGATCTATTTGGGTTTACAATCCCTGTCTGGGGAAGTGACTAGCTAATCCCTGGGAAACAACGTTATACTATGTCGAGTTACGATTGGATTGGCGCTTGCGGGCCAACAATCATTACTACCCGGGTGATTCTTGAGGGAACACCCCATGAGAGGAACATAATATTTTTATACTCACTGCCAACGGGTGTTCTTTGGAGGGGAACACCCATAAGGTACAATAATTATTTTTCATTAATGCCCGGGTGTTCTTGGAGGGAACACCTACGATGGGTACACTCTTACTGTGCCTTGAATAAAGTGGCATACATACAAGTCTACGTCACCATTCATAGAACTTAAGTAATTGGTCACAAGCAAGGTTTAAATACACACTTGAATAAAGTGGCAATACATACTTCGATATTTTGATCCAATTTGATAACGTACATTTTTGGGACTATTTGGAATAGAAAATGGTCTTTTTGCATATTTTTATAGCTAATTGATTTCTAAAAATCATACGTACATTTTGGAAGGACATTTAAGGATTTAAATGGTCACACAATTATTTTATGATACTGTAGGGAGACAGTAGTCACTAAACGTTTTTATATGACACTGTAATGATACAGTGGGCAGATACATTTATTGGAACCTAACTTTTATATTACAGAAACCATAACTCACAAATTTAATGTGACACTTTTAAGCATGTTTTTCTCAGGTGAATTAAATGCTTGGATTTCCTGATGTGCATTGGAGTCTAAATTGACAAGATTTCATACTTGGGTTTCTACAAATGATCAAAACTCGTTGTGTTGCTTTCAAGCTTTTCATTGTGATGCAATTATGGGACAACTATTATTTTGATTTCAGAAAATCAACGAGATTGTTTTACAAACGACACATTTAGAGGTCGTTCTCTTGTATCTAGCGCTGTGTATTATGAAGTAGCACCCCAAGTGGTATTCCGCTGCGTTGTCATATTTTTGGGGGTGTTACAGATTGGTATCAGAGCACTGGTTATAGAGAACTAGGTTGCATATTTTACCCTAGACTATAACCGTTTTCACAAATATTGCATCACATCAAACATTTTCAAAGTGCATACACGCTACTTGCTTATGTGCTTACATTACGTGCTGCATTAAGTGCTTACGTGACATACATATATGTAATATATATGCTTACATCTTTTGCGTATATCGCACGTTTATTTATATAAGAGTTATTTATATAAATACCAGAGCATTTCTTAAGACATTGTGAGTTGCACAATGGTCTCAATTATACCTCAGACATTGTGAGTTATACAATGGTCTCATCTTACTTCTTAGACATTGTGAGTTGCACAATGGTCTCATTTCGTTCTCAGACATTGTAAGTTAAACAATGGTCTCTAAGAATATTATTTTCTTCATAACTTTATATAATATCGTATTACACGGAGGCCGTTATAATTCTGTTTACATGGGATTATGTATGAATCTAAATGTTACAAGTCTTGTATAGGCGGGACTTGTAATAGGAGGATTGATATGGTAATCGCTATGTTGACTCGTTCATAGAGACCTTTACCTTGTTTACATGGGATTATGTATGAATCTAAGTATTACAAGTCTTGTATGGGCGGGACTTGTAATAGGAAGATTGATATGATAATCGCTATACTGATTCGTTCATAGAGATCTTTACCTCATTTACTCTAACCGAGTACTCATTAACTGTTTTAAACTCTATGTCGATCTTCCCTGATTATTTTACCCTCCCCGTCTCCGAAGACGAATTTTAAATACTCGTTCCATACTCTTTAGAGCATCGGCATCGTTATGTCATTCACCACCTTGAAAACTTTGTGAGTACGCGTATTGCACCGGGAATTATTAAGTAGGATGATTTGTAATCTGTTTATTTAAAAGGATTGGGATGCCTCTTCAATTAAATAAATAAATTTATATTTCATCGAATCCATAGTTTTTTATTTCTTTCTTACATAAATTTGGACGCTCTCTTTATGTATATAAGAAATTATAAATGAGTGGCTTAATGGTATGGATTTGACACGTGTATGGAACTGAAATCGATATCTCAGGAATTCGTAAAAGGGTTAGAGACACAATCGTGTCTTGCCGCTCATGCAAACATATTATGGCCTCACTTGGAGCTACCTTATTCTCATTCCGTAAGTTATTTCTTTTTGCCGTTGCTAATCTCGCGATCACGATGCCTGTGGAGCTAACAGACAGGTGCATATACCATCCCCGTTTGTTATAGTATTGACGTTATGGTCGCTGCTGTTGGGTCCTGGAGCGGTCCCGACTGATACAACTTTTCTTAATAGGCAATGAACTCCCCTTTAATGAGTAAACACTTTCAACGAAAAGTAGTTGGACTATTCATTTGGGCCACTAGTAGGAAGTTTAGGTCGCGATACATCTAGTACTGCCAAGTGTAAGTTGGGTACTAACATTACATAAGTCCTGTTGATGTGAATCATCGACATTAAGGATAGTAGAAACGAGACTTACCCCTGGAATTTTAGAAACATATACAAAACATACTCGTAACTACACTTTCTCCTTCGATGTTTTCACTATTAAGAGATTTTTTTATATAACGCGGTTATATCAGTCATAAGATCTTTAATGATATACTTTTGAGATACCTATTTTGATGGATTAAATGTCCCGGTCAAACTTAGCCAAAAAATTTTGGTATATGAAGAAGTGTCAAAACATCTAATTTTGCTAAATAAAATTATCAGCGTCTTGTTTAAAACGACTTTATTAAACCTTACGCCTTTCCTTAGTCACACAATCGGTTAACACAAATTAAATCTCGGGACGAGATTTCTTTAAGGGGTAGGTACTGTAACATCCGAGAATTTTCGAATTTTTGAATGACGATTTCAATCTTTGACTTTTAGGATCTGGCTTGACTTATAAGAACGATCATCTAAATCACGTATTCACGACTCGGACTCTAAAGCAATTTGATGTGAAATGATATTTCAGACAACTTTTCAGTTTTGACCGAGACCTGAAAACAGCCAGAAGGTGACTGAAATGCCCTCGCTAAAATTTTGAACACAACGCGTACCGACCTAAAATAATTAAATTTATATTTAATTATCATAAGTTATTAAATAAAAATATTTAATAAATTAATTATCTTGTTAATCGAAAACGTATGTTAAAAACGCAATTATTGAAGTTAAAATTCATTTTTACGGATAAAGTTTGTCGGAAAAATATATAAATGAATAATAAACGTTTTAAATAAATTCTATAAAACATTTACGAAAATTAGTCGAGTGAATACTCATTTTTATCAGAAAAATAATTTAGAAAACAATGGCGAAAGTTTCGAGATTCGAATCGTCCGTTAAGTCATTCAAACGAGTCCCGAACCGTTTTTACCAAAACTATAATAAAGAAGTTACACTTTAGACCCTAAACTATGTTAACTTGCCACTTTGATATAAAGTTTTATATATATATATATAATTTATACATATATCTTTCATTTCACTCTCAAATATAACACACACATGCTTTCATCACTCCCACCCTTCTCTCCCAACAATATCCGGCAGCCGCCACCCATCGCCGGCCACAGTCACCACCGCCGGAAAACTTTTCCGGCGACTCTTTCCGGCGAACTCTAAATATACTCCTCATCACCGGATCTATTCGATCCCCACACCCACTCTCCTCCACGCGCCACCTCCGCCACCCCACTATCACCACCTCCATCTCCTCACCACGCCACCTTCATAGCACCAAGGGTGCGCTTGCTTCACGTGTAACAGCCACGAAGGGTCGGGTTGTGGGTTTGTTACAACCATCAAGGGGTGCGTCGGGTTTGTGAGTAATGGCCAAGGGTGCGTTCGGGTTGGGTTCACAACCATCAAGGGTGCGTCGGGTTTGTGAGTAATGGCCAAGGGTGTGTTTCGTTTTGGGTGACAGCCACCCGACAAGGGTGCGTATGGCTGTGACTGCCCACTTAGGGCGCGTTTGGTTTCGTGGTATATCACCACCGGGTGCGTCGGTTTGGGTATAACAGCCGAAGGGCTGGGTTCGGTTGTGTCCGAGGCACCAACGAGTGCGTTAGCCTTCTTACTCGCACAAGGGGGTGTTTGGTTTACGGGATAACAGCCCAGGGGGCTGTTTGGTTGATGACAGCCCCAAGGGGGGGGGTGTTTGTTTTTGGTTATAAACACCCACATAGGGTGTTTGGCTGTTAAACAGCCTTGGGGCGTGTTTGGTTGGTTTTGCAACACCGAAATGGGTGCGTTTGATTATTAAAACTAGACTAGGGCGTGTTTGGTTTAGCGACAGGGGTGTTTGGGTTAACAAATCTGCCAAGAGGGTGCGTTTGGTGTTGAGGGTTAACAGTTAGGGGTGGTTGGTTTATCAGAAACGCAAAAGGGTGTGTTAGGTTTAGCTCAGGATCATCCGGAGGGAACAACGAGGGTTCCGTTTGGAGTATTATTATCTTAAACATAATAAAAATACATCAAAAATTTATATAAATATTATAATCGGACCGGTGGTTAATTGGTTAAATAAATGTGACAAATTATTATTTTTCGGATACATCATATTAGACTGCGGACGAATATAAAATACTATGATTCGTACGAAGTTACAATATGGAAATAATGTTTATTAAATGATAATTAATAAACACCCTTGAAATGTTAAAATGATTTTTATTAAATTAAATTAGGAAAGTGGATTTGCAACAAAGTCGTTCGATTTGGGATCGTTTTATAAACAGAAAGGTCATGGCGAAATTTATATAGATTTCTATATTTAATAATGTTTTACTAGAACTGCTATTGTTAGGATCCCGATAAAAGGGGACTCCAAGAATTATACTTTTAAAGATACAATTAACTTGTATTATAAAATAACCCGACCAATGAACGAAAACTATACTTTTACAATGAGACGAACTGTTCTGGACGCAACCCATCGAAGAAACGAAATATATTTTACAAAATGTTATTTATATTTTATAATGATTATAAACGATTACAAACATCGGTTGTATAATTAATAACGTTGAGACATGTGTCTACTTTTATTTCAAGTCTTTTTATTAATGAAATTGGTGTCAAACTAATTGGTCTAATTTATTTACTCGCACTTACTATATAATACCTGCAAGGTATTATATACTTTTCATTAATCACTGGGATGTTTGTCGTGTTATATAAATCACGGTATGAATTATATAAGGGTTATTTTTCATGTGTCATATATATACAGAATATATATTTCACACTTTACGTATATTTCCAAACTGTTTATTTAACCAACCACCAAACTATTACAACTTTAAATCTAAATCTTTTATCAACGTATTACGTTGATGTACACATTCATCGGAAATCAAGTACATGTCCTAGGCTAGTGGGTTCATAGCCGTCTAGGATTAGTGCTACTTATTGTTGACGCCGTTTTCAGTTTCCGTTTCGTCTTGTACTCAATGTGTACATTCTCGCCAATCGTTCTTCATCATCGATGTGAGTTTATAGCCCCTCTTTCACTGTTTTACATTTACTTTACAAATCTCGGGGGAGAATACATGCTCAATACAACTTGTTTACATGTTCGTTTACAATGTCTTTTACATACTATTCCACACACCTGGCTTACATACTTGATTTTTGCAATTCATTACAAACACATTTACATGGTTGATTTCAAATTGGTTTACATACTTATTTGCATAGCTCGCTATGGGATACATTATTTAACTTTATTTTTGGTAGAATGATACTTACATTTGAAATGATTTTCGGATCACCATTTAGGTTGGCGCCTTGCGGGGCCAACAAGCATTACATGCCCGGGTGTTGCAGATGGAACACCCATGATGGGAACACATTATTTGTATCACTGCCCGAATCGGGTACATACAACAAGTCTACATCACAGTGTCATGAACTGTAAATCACTTAGAGGGTGAGAGTCGATGTTATTGATAGATCTATTTGGGATCGATTAATCCCCTTCGACGTGATTCAGCTATCACTGCAAACGAACGTTATTGCATGTTGTCTGCGCGTACGTTATGAATAGATTATTCGGATTGACAATTCCCGTTCAGGTGGATAGCTTTCACCAAGTAAACGAACGTTATAACATGTGGATCAGGTTGGGGACTACAGGGCCCCACGTACTACATATTGGAAACATTTGGTGGACGTTAAATTTGTCATGCATTTTTTTTTAAAAATCTGTTGGAATAAGATTGGTCTTTTTGTAAACATAAAATGGGTGTTCCTATTTTATATAATCTTTACATGGTACTGTGATGACACAGTGGATTAAATATATTTGTTGAAACTTACATTCTTATTTAAACTAATCTATGAACTCACCAACTTTAATGTTGACACTTTTAAGCATGTTTTTCTCAGGTGAATTAGATGCTTGGATTATTTGATGTGCATTGGAGTCTTTACATTCAAGTTTTTCATGGTGATGCAATGATGAGACAACTATTGTTTTGATTTCAGAAAATTAACGAGATTGTTTTACAAACGACACATTTAGAGGTCGTTCTCTTGTATCTTGCGCTATTGTATTATGAAGTAACGCCCCCTGACATATTTCCGCTGCGACACATTTTTGGGGGTGTTACAAGTAAATGGGTCGCAATCGCTGAGCAAAAGTGTCTCGTTGGCTGCTCTTAAAACAGTGGGGTAACTTGATAGTTTTGCACGTCAACTTTATGGTCTTGTAACTTCCTATATACTTGATGTAAATATGTGATTCTAGGGGCAAAATTCTCATGACTTGTCCTATTTTGAAAATAATTACGCTTCATTTTTTTGTTCAACGTCAAGAGGCCAAAATAGGGTGCTTAAAACTACCACGAGAGCTGCGTTTTAGAATTACTAAACATAGTGCGTTTACTTAGGGTTTTTTTAAATGAATCATAGTTACTTGTTCTTGACCAATTTTGATTCAATTTGCATAAAATAAGGTTTAATAGGTCAACTAAACTTCACAACTAAGTTCCAGATTTATAGAGCACGTTTACTAGTTGTATTGATAAAAATGAGTTTGTGACATGTATTTCTCACTTTGGACAAATAGGGGCTAGATAGATTATTTAGGCATGAAGTGTGCTCATTCTCGGGTACATTAAACATCACGAGTCAATTGTCTAACCTAAGTGGTCACGCCAAAAATTAATGTACAGGTCTCCTTTTATTCGGATATCATAAAACATTATTTTCAAATGGCGATTTCATGATAGCCTTTATTCATAGGTTTTTCTCAAGCACTACTAAGGGCGAGTGTATGCAATTGAATAAAAGAAAAGTGGTGCGAACTCACAGCAAACGCGAAGGAGAATGTGCACAGAATTTACCCAACAAAAACCATAATTCTTTTGCTACAAAACTGACTTGTTGCCACAATTGATAAACCAACCGTTCCACAAGGCTTTATCCCCCACTCATACTTGAAACAACTCTTAAAACACCTCTAGCTTGACCACGAACTAAAAGGTTGTTGCTTGCATGCTTTCGTCGACCGAAAAGAAACCAAAAGGATGGATTTGGGGTTAGGGTTTTCAAGGTTTTTAGGGTGTGGATATCCTTGTATTTGAATGATGGGGTGTTTGCTGTTGTCGAACCAGAAAACAAAGGGATTAAGAGATTGAGGGAGTTGATGATTTGTAGTCAGTGTGTCTTGTGAAGGTATCAACTCAGCCAAGGTTTTATACCTAAATAGAGAGGTAAAGAGACTAGTCAAAAGAATGCTCACAAGTGTATGTAACAACATATTGGGTAAGCATCTTTGATACATGATCTAAAAGGTGTTTACTATGGGATGCTTAGAAGCAAAGCCAAGAAAGTAGCAGCTACATATCACAGTATGCGTGGGTTTTAGAGAAAAAGGAGCTCATGAAATCTTGTGTCATTAATCTATTGATTAAAAACGTGTATTGTTTGGTTTTATAAAAGGTTTGATGGGCTTTTATCTAAGGGTTTTTAAGGGTTTAATTTAGGAACAGATTTGTTTGATAAGGTCTTATCTGGATGCAAGTATTATTGGCTCGGTGGGGGAAAGAAACACACGAGTTGTGCTTAGCTTCTAGGAGCACTTGGGCTTTTATTCTAAGTCTCGTCTAACTTCATACTTATAGGAGTTGGAATTTTGTCTAGTTTATTTTTAAATAGTTTGTTACTTTGATAACATTTAGTACTCGACCAAATTTCTTTCTTGACAAAAAAATAAAAAAATAAATTAACAACGAATAGGAAGGGATCAGTTTAGAGTCTTAATGAGTTTAGGTTACGATTCTAGCTAAACGATAATTTAGATGCCTATGCGATTTAACTAGCAAGGTTTAGGTGTAAGTAAATATACAACCCATTAGAAAAGAGGAAGATGCAATAAATGGGATCGTAATATGACCTGAAAAACACGGGGTGTTATATCTTGCACTAAAAATAAGTGCATAGCAAGGGTGTAGGGATAGTTATGATCGAGGTGACCATCATAACAAATACAAGTTTAAAACAGGGTTTATCCTAGTGCATCTTATCATTTAGCACATCCTAATCATACGAATGCGATCTTAGGATGAATCACAAAAGCAAGTTCTAGAATTTAATATACTACCGGTACACTCTTATATAATTTTAAACCGATACCAATGCTCCAGAAAAGGCGACAAAACCAAATACGTATAAACAAATCCATGAAAGCGACATACATGATTGCTCATTCCTTAACTGAAGAAAGCTAAAGGTAAAAATTATCTTAAGCACCAAATTGGATGCTTGAATTTCTAAAGATCTAGGGGCGAACCTCACATTTTTGGGGTAAAAATTTTTTGCGTATAGGTAGATTTTTGTGTTGTCATATAACTCCTATCATGAGCACGATTAATACTTGGTATTCGTCAGTATGATGCCATAAAATATTTAAATTAGGCGTTCAAAATACGTATCCGCTTATGTTTCAGTATATTATTCATCATTTTAAGGAAAAGAAGCAAAGAAAATAAGAAATAGTTTCTAAAGGCTTATTTCCCTCCTACAATTATTTTGAAACATTGTCCCCAGTGAAGTGTTCTTAAAGTATCCGGTAGAAGATAAAAGAAGAAAGGGAATCAAGAAAAAAGAAAAAGGAAAAAAATAATAAAGGGGGGGAAAAATTCAAAAAGGCAATAGAACTAGTAATCACCTGTTTTTCTCAAATTAATGAGAAGAATTAAATGATCCCAACTTATTAATAATTGCCACATGTCTACACGATTTAAATCACCATATGCAAACTTCCTCATAAACTCCTGGGCTTCTTCTCATCAAATATATCCAGCAAATCAAAGACAAGAAACAACTATACCTAGTTAAAGTTCGGCGGAATGATAATATACAACCTAATGATTTAGGGTTTAGACACTACGAAAGCAGTAAAGATAAGATGAATGTGTTAATGTAATCGTGGGTTTCTGCAAGTTTTAGGAAAATTACATATTCTGGAAATTATGCAAAATTAATTTTCAAAAATTAAAAAAATAGGAAGTTTGTAGTAGCTGGGCTAACGACACCGTCAGGATAAATCCTGACGCCCCTCCAGCATTTGTAATCAAAATTTTTTTCGTTCCTTGAAAAATTTTCTGCATGCAAATCTTATTAGTTATTTCCTGTAAAAATTACTGCATAAACCTCAAAAAATAATTAACACAATCATATGACTCAAAACAGACACACAAGACACTCCTAAAATGCATAAATAAAAGATTAGGTTGCCTCCCAATAAGCGCTTTTGTTTAATTAAAGAGTCTTGTAGTAGACTCCAGAGTAATACGCCCTTATCGTGATCAATCAATGCTCACTTGTCCACGGGAGCCATTCTTTCTTATCATCATCATTTTGATATTTGGGACCTAGGTTTAAGCAATTCTTTTACATCAACTTATTTTTTTCATGGGAATACTTAAGTTCGCTCATTAAATCTTGTTGGCTAAGTTCTAATATTGGTGAGACCTCACTCCAATTAAAGTTCTTAAGCCTAGGTATCGTGTGAGGCATCCGAAAGATGTATGTGTCAAAGATCCTAGTGACTGAAATCAACCCCTTAACACAATCATATTCTAATTGACTAACAGCTCTAAAGGGTCTTCCCATCACTACATCTACCATGTCACTCACAATAAACTCCCCTATGTCCTCTAATACTACAAAGTCCGTAACATAGGTAAAACTTCCAACAAACACATAAAAATCCTAACATGGCTAAGAAGTTCATTTGTGCCTTTGAGCTGATAAAATGCTTAATTGTACATATTAAATACCCGGGATTTTGCCAAATAAAAGCCAATAAAATGCCAAAAGAATAGAAAAATGTGTGCTTTTGTGTCTATTGTGCAGGAAAGGATAAAAAGGACAAAAAGAAGCAAAAACAGTCAAAAACCGACAAGAAACGAAAGAGACAAGTCAAGAGTGAAGACGGGAAGCCAATGATCAAAGCCGGATCAGTCTAATTCAAGGAATGAAGACAAAAAGAAAGTCAAAGAACCAACAATGACAAGTTATAAAAGTCAAAGGGCTTATTTGGAAGTTTTGAAGATCAAGGGACCAAGATTGTAAAAGATGGAAAGTTGTTTATTAAAGAGAAAAGGGAAATATGAAACACAAGGGCCGAAATTGTCAAATTTGAAACCACTTTAACACTAGAAAAGGGACGGGTGGAAGACAAGGACCATTTATGTCATTACTCCAAACCTTTAAACAGAAAACGCGGTTTAAACTCCTCCCTAACAAACTCCAACAACCTTTCCCGCCCTTTTTCGTTAACAATCCCAATCACCAAATCCACACCCCCCGCTCCTCTATAACACTCAAGCTCGTTCATAAACCTCCTCCACATCATATCAACCACGTGTCAATCCCTAATTGGATGGAACACCTCACAAAACTCATCAAACGGCTACAAATGATTCGAATATGATCAAGGGCTGAGATTAAATGGAAGATTCAAGAAACTCTCACTCCTCTTCTTCAATCCTCTATAAATAGGACTGTTAGGGCTCATTTTTCAGTTGTTGTTTTTGTTTTTAATTTTCAGTTTTAAATTCTCTCAATATTAAGCAATTTTCTTTCAAGTTTTTAGCAATACGTTTTAATTACTTGTACTATCTCTCTTTCATCTTGTACTTCATAATTTTAGTAATATCAATTCAGTTTACAAGTTCCTTTAAGTTTTGTTTTCAATTCTAAGTCGATTTCACTCATTAAGCTTTCAATAAGCTCATTTGAGCTTATTACTGTTCATAAGCTCAATTTCAGTCAAACTTTGTTCTTAAGCAATTCATTTACTCACTTTAATCAATTTGAATCAAAAGCATGATAACTTGAGTTGTTTTGAGTTCAATTTGGAAGTACAAGGAGTAATAAGCTGTCAAGAGCTTATTGAGTTTGATGCTTAAGGTTTAGAGGCAAGGTGCCACTTAGGTTCAAGCTTTTTAAGTCACTCACTCTACAAGAGTGACTTTGGTTCTGAGACTACAAAACTCTTAGGTTACATTTCTCATATTTCAGAGCCCCTCTACCATTATAGTGTTATAAGCCTTACGCGTAATGATGTTCATTGGCAAAAAAGGATCAAAGTAGGCAACAAATTTCTTAAAACCTATCATGCATGGGAATGCTAAGTCGTTTCCATCAATGCTATTGATTATTCTATTATGATAAAATTTCCCTGCATTCCTATATTCAATCAATTCGTTAATCACTTCTCCGTCATCTGACTCATCATCAGAATTGAGAAAGTGTGAGACGAAGGGCGTGTCATTAGACTCATTATCCGACTCTAAGTCATCCATATGAGACACTTCATGTGGGTTTTCAAAATCAATGAACAATTGTTCAAGAGGGACAGGTAGTGACATCATGAATTATCCATGGTCAATATTATCAAGTCGAGAATTAATAGAGGCTAAAATTGCCCATAGCTCATTGAGCTCTTGAGAAATTCTAACACGAAGCCCATTTGGAGGGGCGGGTATAAATGGATTCGCGTTCTCCATAAAGAAGAATGGAATAGTCAAATGGAGATTAAAAAACAAACACACAAAGAAAAAATAGACTACGAGAAGGCTAATTGATACGGTGGATCGGTTTTAAGAAAAAAGAAAAACCGCAAAATGCGGTGCGGTTACGGTTTAACCCGTAAAACCAAACCACAAAACTCGCACCGCACCGTACATTAATTATTTAAAACCGAAAATGGCACATTGATTATTTAATGTGTGTTATAAGGATTCTACTGCATATTATCCTTAATATTCTTATAAGCCATAAGTGATGTGTGTTTATATTAAATATATGCATTGTTATAACCTAAAAAACCAGCATTGTAAACCAACACATTAATCATATAAGTCATAAGTGATGGAGCAGTGCGGTTAATACCCGCAAAAACCACAAAAAACCACAAAACTGAAACCACAAAATGTGATGCGGTGTGGTTTTTATTATTATAGAAACCGCAAGCACGGTTGCGGTTCGGTTTTAGTTAAAACAAGCAACAAACCGCACCATGCTCACCCTAATCCAAGTTAAAAATATGTTGTTAGTTTTTATTATAATACTCATATAAATCTTCACGTATGTCAAAATATACAACAGTTTCTACATTTGAGCACGCGTGAAAGTACCAAAACCCCAAGCACACTCTCGAAATCATTCCTAGCGCCGAGTAAGAAGCCGGCAACGAAACGGATGTAATTTCGCATGCCAAACGGATGTTGTTGGCTTCTGACAAAGACACTAGGAATGCTCGATAGAGTTGAATATTTACGCCCAATAACTCGAACATTACTACAAAAAAAGCCATAGAAACTGGTCAAAATAGCCCATAAAAAGTGATTTTGGAACCACTCTCCGAGGGGGGTATCTCCATGATCGAAACATATGAAAACCGGTTATGCAACCAGTCTCTATTAAAAGAATCGACACCGGTTCTCTCCCTAAGAATTGGTCTCCATACTAAAATAAACACACATGTTTTATTGAAAATGGAGACTGGTTCTCCCGAAACATGTCTTTATAAAAACATTTAACCTGTCTTTATATAGATTAAAAAGATATGTTTTTATCTCAAAACTTGTCTTTTTTTAATCTATTTAAAAAAAAAATTGGAATTCTTTAATAAATTCTAAAATTTACAAATTTAACCCACCAAAATAAAAAAAATATAAATACAGCAAATATATATAAACTGATTTACATGGACCAAAAATGTCAAAATCAACAAATTAAAGTAAATAAAGACAATTTTAATTCAGCTTAACATAAAGAAAATACAAAATTCAAATCAAATTAAATCACTAGAATTCAACAAATAACCATAAAGAAAAAAAAACAATGCTATTATTTTCTATAATGGTTAAAACTTGATCCTAGATCACAAAAAGAATTCATGCGTGTAGCACAGGTTGTTTGTGAGTGACTGCAGAGCATCAGCTTAAAACTTGTTCTCATCCCACAATACATGGTAATGAGCTGGACGGCTAGTACCCTGTTCAAGAATATAATTTACATTACAACATGTAAGTTCAACAATATAATTTGCATTGCAACATGTAAGTGTATTGTCAGTGAAATAACATGTCAAGATAGAGAAGAAGGTAATTTTGAAGTACGAATCATAATAACATGTATGTGTATGGTTAGTTTGAATTATAATAAAGTATACTTTTAAAATCTGGAAACACATTAAAAGCAAAGAGTTAAAACTTGGGCAACTCAAATTTACAACGCTATTATAGTCACTAATTGACGTTTCGCTATAAATTGCAAGACAAACATCTTTAAACTATCTCCATCTAAACTACTACTACTTAAAGTGACATATATTCGTCCTTTAAGCTTGTATTCTCCGTTTACTATGCTGAGCAACAATGAATTTAACCTGATCACTCGAGCTCTACATTGTCAGTGTGTTACAACGCCACTTATAATATAGATATAAGCACATAGCATTACTTGAAGATTAACATTACACTAAACTTGAGTAAATAATCACATCGTTGAACTTGTAAATAAACACTGATGAGCTTGCAAATAAAAACTAATGAACTCACATTAAGATTCTTCATATTTCATATCGTCACGAGCACATACATGTCAACAATAGAAAATATCCTCCTATGAAGCCTAGACAACCATATTTCACAAACTAAGAATGCACCAGCAATAAAATATAGCAGCAGGCAGTTCAGAAACTAAACGTTAACAACTGAAATTGCAGCCACATTTGCAGACGAAAACATGCAGCCACATCCGTTTACAGCAGACTAGATCCACTCAAGATAGCCTGCCACTTACATTCAGAAATTAAGGTCCATACTGACAAAGTAAACACCATGCGAATGAAGCTCATAGACCACTCAAACACAAGCACATGCTTAATAACAAAACCCACTGAGCAAATAAACTATATAAAAAGTGGGACCAACAAAAAGCCAAACAAGCACGTAGGGTAACCGGACACAGCCAGCTGTCACCTAACAGTATAATTAGACCTTTTATTGTCAACTCGAATCCCATAAACAACCTTGATTGCAGACAAGAATTATACCATGCTCACAAAAGAAACTACCAACCCCAAGAACCTGGGACACCACACAGCCAAACAGACCAGAAGCCATTGACACTATCTGAAACTGTGAACCAAATCCAATCAAACTAAGTTCAGACCAAAGACCCTTATCATTAGTCTAGGGCTATGCGTATATACTTATATGATATGTAGCAATTATGATTTCATGTCAGCAATACCCTTTAGATAAAGCCATGCAAGAAAAAATTCCATTTTTTACTTCACTTCTTTATTGAAAACATACATAGTCTCTTGTACTTCAGAGTATCCTAAATTGTGCAATAGGCTTTATACATTACTAGTTATAATACCCGTGCACGCACGGGGTTTTGACATATAATTTTTAATTATGTGCTAATACTCGATATGATGAGTTTAAATGTTGCAATTAAAAAGTATACATCTATTTTGAAACAAACTAATATAGTAAGCTGAACATTTATGGTAGTGAGCACTAACAGAAGCAATTAACACGAACCGTAACCACTCTCTGTCTCGAACCAAAACATTTTGTCGGCTATCAATCGTGCTCAATTTCTATCATTCTTTAGAGCACTTGTTTGAAATTGGACTCGGTTTGTACTACGTGTTGCCCTACCTAAGCATGTAACTTAACTTTATCATAATTGCTCAAGGAGTATATGCATAACAGCATACCTAATTTCTAAGGTTAGACATATTGTTCAACTTTAGCGATCAAAAGGCTCATTCTTTATTCTAGTTTCAATGATCATCTCCTTATAGCCTTCTTGAATTTGTCCAAAACCTCTTACTGAGAGCCATGAACCGCTTTAATTATATCTATGCAGCCTGCAGGTCAAAACAACAAACGACCTAAGCACAACATTCATTAATATAAAAGTGCACGCGTAAGTGCATAACTATTACTAATGTATACACATTTCTTAGTAATAAAGATGAAAACACACACAAACACCAAAAAATATAATCTAACCTACAATTGTGAGAATCATAATTTTGGTTTCATTGTTTTAGAACAGCAATTACACAATGAAACATGTTCTAAATAATATGTCTATATAAGGATGTTAGGAAATTTGTTCTATTTTGATGTAAATCTCATGTTATTACACAAAAACTGTCCCACAAATGCATCATATTGGTCACTTCAAATAGCCTTTTTGTAATCTTCTTTCTATTGAAATCAGTTCTTTTATCAAACATATGTATTTTGTGTGAAACTACGAAGAACCTAAAATACCTTATGTATACAAAACTTAGTATTGAACCGACAAATAGCATCTACTAACCACAACATTGCAGTAACTACTTACGTATATGAAACTTAGCATTGAACCAACACATAACATCTACTAAGCTCAACATCATAACTACTTACGTGTATGAAACTTAGCATTGAACCGACACAAAACATCTACTAACCTCAACATCGTAACTACTTATGTATATGAAACTTGAACATCTAACCGACGTATAACATCTCCTAATCACAACAAACTAAAAGAAAGTACAAAGGCCCTCACAATGATTGCCACGCTGGCAATCCGGTGATCCTAAGGATTAATCCAACGGCCATCAAAGTGCTCTCCAGATGATTGGGTAATCTTGTGGATATGATTGACAAGAGCGTGGGGAATGCTCAGACCCCTAGAAGGTTCTATCAGCAGCTATAAATAGCCACACAACTCACACACACAGGAGAGTAGTAGCTTTAGGATTTAGCTTAATTCTCATTTTTAGCTTATGTATTTTCCTTTCCAGCTTTTGTAATTTCCTTTTAAAGTAATGTAAACAAGCTTAATTAATGAAACTCAGTTTTACTTTGTCATAAGCTCTCTTGTTTTTAACTCATAAGCTTTCATTTTTCTTCAATTGTTAAACTAATGTTCATAAGCTCCTATAAGCTCTTATCAGCTCTTACTAGTCTATAAGCTAGTAATTGAGCTTAATCCTACCTTAATCATACTTAAACCTAATAAATTAGTTTAATACCTTGTCTTATTTGGATTATAAGCTTTTGGAAGGTGAGCCAGACATGGAAGGGCCCACAAGTGAACTTTACTAGCTTATCCATTTAGGATCAACTAGAGCTAGTAGCTGCTAATTTGAGTTTATGCGTCTTTTTTTTGCTGAAGCAATTGTAAGTTCTCTTTTAAATTCCTTGTCATTTAAATTCTAGCTTAATATTTACTTAATTACTTAATTTGTTTTGCTTATCTGCTTATATTGTTACTTATTTGAGTTATTTGTGTTTCATTTTAATACATTAATCAAGTCTCTTTCCTGTTTTTAGTTAATTTAGTTTAGATTTTAGTATTCCATAACTTGTCTTTAAAAATCATAAAAAAGCCAAAAATAGTTAGCTTAGCTTAAAGTTTTGAATTCTAGCTTAAATTAGTTGTTGAATTTTGTTAAATGTTGTCTAGTATCTGGTAATTAGGTTTAGATCACTAGTTTTCTAAATCATAAGCTTAATCAAGTCTATCATAAGGTTAAAGGAGTGTTTGGCATAAGGCTTATTTGACCATCAAAAGTCAAATTGACCTGTGAAATTTGTTTGAGTTAGTTGTATTATCATTTTAAACCAATAGAAAAAGAAATTTCAGAAGTTAGTTTTCATTTTTTAAAAACGTTATGGCTTATTGAATCTATCTCAGCACCAGGGTACTTAATCCCTTTCTCTTTGATTGTAAAAGTTTGATTCAAGCCTTGGAAGCTTGAATTGGATTGCTAAGTGTTTGTGCACTCTCATTAAGTAGGTTTAATGCAGTAGATACTAATTTGGTTACCTAAATTTTGGATTTGTGCACTAGCCATTTGCATCAGCAGTACTAACATCAGTTAGTACTGCTGAACTTTAGAACTTCATTTTTAGACTTATTATGTAGGTCTAGGGGCTTATTTTCTATATATCTTATAGAAAGTCATAGCTTAATATAAATAGGACTTGCCTTCCTTTATAGCTTAATTAGTTAAGATAATACAGATTAAAAGTTTTTCAAAAAAATCCAAAAGCCAAAAACAGTAGGTCATATACAGTAGCTTTAAAATTTAGATTTCTTGCTTATAGGTTTAGATTTTATAAACAAATAGTATCTTAAAAGTAGTTAAGCTATTTTTAAAAGCTCATAGCCAGCTTTAGCTTAATAAGGATTTAGGCTTATTAGATTTTTAGCTTTTAAGAGTTTATTTCTGAGTTGTGCATTTGATTTTGAATTTCAGTTAACATAAAGTGTTTAAATGGATCTTAGCTTATTAAAATTAACTTAAGCACATCTCAAGGGACTTTGAACATCTTTTATTTTTCAATTTGAGCTTAATTTGAGCTTTTTACAAGTGGTTAAGTAGAATCAAGCAAAAGCAAGCTTAAACACCCACTTTCTGTAACAGCTTTTTCATAAGCTCTTTTAGAGCTTAATTTTGAGTTTCAGTTAAATTTGTTTTTACAAAGAGTGCTCAAAATCATGTCCTTTTTAAGTTCCAACTCTTAGTTTTTGAAAAAAAGTAAAAATAAAAAAAAGGTAGCAAAAAGGGGTTGCCAGACCTCGAACCCAAGACCTCTCTCTTATACACCATACGTCTTACCAACTTGCTTCAATAGCTCATCCATCCATAACTCCACCCTTTTAATACTTATACACCTTTTAATTCCCTTCTTTCTTAATAAGCCGTAGCATATAAGCTCATTTAAAAATTAATCAAAACGTAAATTAACAGTACATGAAACAAACATTAATTAAATTAAATTATATCATAATTAATTGATAGTTAATGGACGAATGTTGTTTACGATCATTGTTTACGAATTGTGGTTACGCATATATGTGGTGATCGGTTTTTTTCTTGTCATTAATCAATGAATGAACTAATGAAGAATATGAATTACCTTTTTTTATTTAATTTATAATTTGGTCCAAAAAGTATTAAGAATTGAATATCAAGTACATGTGTAAATTTGAAATCTTATAATGCACCTTAACATAAAACCGAATTTTTATAGAATTCAGCCGAATCAGGAAAGATATAGGCTTTTTCCTATTAAACGCTTTTTTCAAACAATTAATATTAATTTAATAATTACTAAATAAAGTATGATTTGATTTTTTAGAAATACGAATTCCGATTTGACGTTTTTCTTTATTATATAAAAGATTAGTGTGCATTTCTGAATGAAACTACTATGCATCAAAATTAAATACTTTGACATAGCACACACTACGCTTCATATCATACATATTAAACTAATAAGATGGTTTCAAAAAAAGTGGTTGTCAGTTAGGATGAGCCTTGGTCTAATAAATACATAATTTTTGATCCCAAACAAAGCAAAAACAAGTTACAATTAGCAATTCCATCCAACTTACTGAGCCTTGGGCTAATAAATCAACTCAAATACGATACAAGTGTTATCAGTTAACCCTTAAAAAATCAAGTTAGAACTTTCATCAAACACATGGTGGGCAATAACTTTTGACACCAATTTTCCAAAAGCTTTTATCAAACACCTGGCGGGCAATTAGAGTTTCACAAAAAAACATATAAAAACGACACCATATAATAAACAAGTAGCCATTTTTTTGAAAACACAAACTTTATTTACAGAAAAAGAGAGCTCAATTAAACTCTTACTTGGGGAGGCTTTCAAAACCATCAACATATTTATTCCCGAGCAGTAGTAGAAGAAGCAGAGTGGCGGTGTGTGCTCCGAGAAGAAGGAGGAGCAGCGGTGTGTGTGGAGAAGAAATGGTGTGTGTTAGGGTGCTTTTAGGATGAAGTATAAGTTCAAAATTTTCATATGATTAATAGGGGGAAAATTATAGTGTTCAAAATTTTCATTTGATAAATAGAGGGAAAAGTTTGATGTTCAAGATTTTGGTGAAATAGAAACCGGTTGACTCGTTATTAACCGGTCTGAAATCATTACTTTGATACAAACCGGGTTCCTAAGAAGAGTCAAGTCTCTATATTTCAGAAAATAGATTTGGTTTTTCCAAAATAACCGAACTTCTTTTTATATTTCTTTCTAGACATGTTGTTACCTACACACCAGTGTCTTTGATTGTGTAAAAAGACCAGTTGTTTTATAAAAAATGATGTCTATAATATAAACACATAGAGACATGTTGTTACATACACACCAGTGTCTTTTATTGTGTAAAAAGAGTGGTTTGCACCCCAAAAAACCAATTTTTATACGATTTCTATTATGAAAACTGGTTTTTTCAAGAAAACCTATTTCCATTCATTCCCTTCCCATTAGTTTTTTGTCATAGAGATAGGGTTTTACATAATCGATCTTTTTAGGGGGGTGTTTATAGCCTTTTGTGTAGTAGTGTCCAAAGTGTGAAGTGGTTTTCAAAGATCGATATTCGTTCAGGTTATCATCAATTAAAGAAGAGCATGAAGTTCATTTGCGTGAAGTCTTAGAAACTCTTAGAAGAGAAAAAATTATATGCCAAATTCTCAAAATGTGAATTTTGGTTACAAGAAGTCCAATTTCTTGGTCATGTTATTAATTCCAAAGGTCTTAAGGTGGATCCGGCTAAAATTGAAGCGGTGATGAATTGGCAAGCTCCAAAAAGTGTTGGTGAAATTCAAAGTTTTCTAGGTCTCGTGGGTTATTACCGAAGGTTCATTCAAGATTTTTCCAAAATCGCATCCTCGTTAGCTAAACTCACCAAGAAAAATACTCCTTTTTGTTGGGTAAATAGCAAGAAGAAGCTTTTGACACCTTGCGAAAGAAGTTATGTGAGGCTCCGATTCTCGTTCTACCGGAAGGAATCGAAGATATGGTCGTTTATAGTGATGCATCTTATACCGGTCTCGAGTGTGCTTATGCAACGGGGCAAGGTTATCGCTTATGACTCAAGACAATTAAAGAAGCATGAAGAGAATTATCCGAACCATGATCTTAAATT